>CAIGRL010072591.1:0-11109 GCA_903798325.1 Fraxinus xanthoxyloides | reverse complement strand
CAGAAAAAGAAAAGTTAAATTATGAAAAATAATTTTCTAATTTTTGAAAACAATGTTTCAAAATGTCAAAAAGAACACATTTTCAACAATTTAAAAACGAACACTTAAAACACAAAATTCAAAATGAATTCAAAACAAAAAATTGAAACATGAAGAGAACATCCTCTTAACCTTCGCGAATCCTTATTTAGAACACTATAATAAAGAAATTTTCGTATTGATCTAGAATAATATTATTTAATACGAGTGGTGCTAACCTACCAATTTAAATAATCACAATTAATATGTTCAATTAAATAAATTATATGAGGTTACATTTAAATAAATTTTCTTAACCCTGTAATGCAATGGCTGAGGAGGGGAGAAAAAATGTGCTTCTTTTTTTTTTTTTTTTCCAAGGATACTCCAAAACAGATGCAGTGGAGACGTTGTGGTCCCCCGAAAATAGCCTGACACTTTTTAATCCTTAAAATTCAATCATCTCGATGCGGTGTACCAACAGATGTCAGCAAGTTGGCAGGACTGCATGCACTTGGCGTCCTCCATGCAAATCCACCATTTCTTTTCTCAACGCGTGTCCCCGGCTCACCTTCCCAGACACTTTTCCTGGGTAAAACCCTTCACCGTTACTATCAAACTACATCATCAAGATCATAGACTTCAACTTTCTTTGGTTATGAAAATCATGAAATCCAAGTAACTGTTCTGCCAAATCCATAATCCATCATCAGGTATGAGACAAGGCAAATGGATATTTTATATTTTTCTCTGTGTTCTTGATTTTTTTGGTTTTTGGGTTGGTTTCTTGCAGTAAACTGGTTAATTTTGGTTCAAAATTCTTCAGTTTTTCTCGTTTCGTATATTTTTAAACAGGGCAGGATGGAAGAGCCAAGCGAAGAGTGGGAAATCGAAGATGAAAATGGGTCGCCTTCTTTTGAAGAAGAGAAGATTGAGAAAAGTGGGGTGGGTTGGATCTTGGACAAAAGTCTGAGCTTGGGAAAGAAGGTTGTGGTTACTGGTATTCTAATATCATCTGCTCCGCTGGTTCTTCCTCCTCTTGTGGTTAGTTCTGCAATTGGGCTCGCCTTTTCGGTCCCTTTTGGATTTATCTATGCCAGTTATGCCTGCACTGAACAACTCATGAGCAAATTGCTGCCGGAAACTGCACCATCTATTACATGGGACAATCAAAAATCTTTGATATTACAGGAGGAACAAGAAGAGGAAGAAGAAGAAGGTGAAAACGCTTCCATTGATAAGGGGGATTTTGATGTAGTTGCATTGGAGGAAGAGGACAGGGAACAAGAAGAAGATAAATTCGGAAATTCATTGCTGGTCAAGGGGTATTTAGTTGCAATGGAGGAAGGGGAAAGGGAAAAGGAGGAGGAACGGGTAGAAGAAGTTGAAAACGTATCCCTGGTTAAGGCAGACGCTGTTGCAATGGATGAAGAGGAAAGGGAACAAGTAGAAGTCCAAAACGAATCCCTTGTTAAGGGGAACGTAGTTGCAATGGAGGAAAAGGTACACGAGCGTGACATAAAGGACGGAATTGAAGTGAGAATTGAATTGGTGGAAGATAAAAGCAAGGAAAATGGTAATGATGATGCTAAGGTTAGAGAAATCATTAAGGATAATCAAGAGAAAGTACTTGGCAGAGATGACATTTTAGAAGAACAAGACTACAAGGAGAATGAGTCGCTGGAGAGAATGGACGATATTGAAATTAAAGAACTGGATAAAGAAAGAGACGAAGAACACCCTTTAGAATGTAAGGGTGAAAAGCAACTAGGAGTTGAAGAGGATAGGAAATTTGAAGGGGGGAATATGGAATCCCTCGAATTTGTTGGGGATGTGGGTAGTGCTAGAGAGGATGCGAAAAACAGTGAACGCTGTTTAAAAGTTCCACCTGTTGATTATGTGGAGGATGAGGAGAATGTCGAAAGTAGGAAACGAGAGGATATGTCTGTGGATAAAAATGACGACATGAATGTTGCAATTAGGGAAGCAAAGGACGTGTCTAAAAATGCAGAACTGAATACAGATGTCCCTGAGATGAATGGAAGTGAGGAGAGAGAGGAAGCAGCTATATTAGAATGTAATGAAGAGCCAAGAAGAGTAAGTGAGGATAAAGAGGATAGGAAAGGGCAGAATACAGAATCTCTTGAAGATAACACAAAATCTTTTGAAGATACTAGGGATGAGGGAGCCATAAAGGATGCAAAAAATAGTGTGCATGGTAGTGCAGTAGAAACTGAAGGAAGAGGGAAAAATAAAATTTTGGAAACACAGAAAATTTCTGGAAATAGGACAGGAACTGCAGCAAGAAGAGAGGTGAGACATGAAACATCCTCCGGCAAAGTAGAAAAACCCACAGGAGAAACTAAGAAATCATATGAACAAAATGATTTGAACGTGGTCCAAGACACAAAGGGAAAATATGAAGAAACAGGGGAGGAGACAAATGTAAAAGTGATCAAAGAGCATAATGGTAAAGAGTTGAACAGTGTTCCAAATGATATCAAGCAAGATGAAGAAATGGAAGGCACGTTGCTAGACAAAGGAGATGCAGATCATAGCAAAATTAGTTCAGTATCTAGGAAACCAACAGACAGGGAAAATGATTTGATTAGTAGCAAGCATGATACACCACAGGGGGACAGTGCTGGCTCTGTTGTATATAGTGATCCTGTATGTGAGAAAAATGAGGAAAATATCATCAGTCAAGAAGTGAGTTCAAATGCTGAAGCTGAGGGTGAGAGTCATAGTAGTGGTCTGTTTACTTTGACAGATCGCAACAAAGCAGAAGGTAATTTGCCTATAATTTTAGTTTCCACATAAATACATGGGAGCCTTCCATACAAATTCTTGGGCTTATCAAAATTGCTTTCATGTTTACAGCGAATGACTATGCAGTAACTATTTCACCAGATCAAAGCAAAGGTTCTGTGAATGATGTAGCATTACCACGGGTACCTGAATCGAAACATGATGCGGAAACCAAGTTGAAAGGCAATAGAAATGTTTCTGAGACAAATGGTGCCCTAAGTTCTGATGAGGTCAGTGATAACTATTTTTTTCTTAAATGTAATATATGATCTGATTTCAAAATTGCACAAGAATTATTTAGGAGAACTCATGATCGGATTGATAACCACAATTCTTCGGGGATTTACGAAACAATCTAAGGAGAGCAACCCCCTTGTTCCTTTAAATCATAACTCCCAAAGTGAGATGTAGGGGCCTCTACACCGGCTAAGATTCCTGATTCCTGTGGCAGGACTGAATCTATGTTATATTATGCGTTGTACAACTTAGAAGGTTGTTAGTGATAGAAACATTTTTAGGATGAGATTAATCCCTAGTTGAAAGACCTTTTTGATGATCAACAAACTGTGTCACTGAGATGCTAACAATTTTATTTTAGACATCTTTGATATTGGAAGTATAATTCAATGTTCAACCATTACTGCGGAGACACTTTCGATGTTCATGGAATTGGATTTAGATAATGATTGGAACTTAAAACAGATGTAGTTACCTTGGAAAGTGTATTTTGTCTTCAAAAACTAATATGTTATTGTTTGTTGTCATATTTGTTCATTAATATGGTTTTCAGCCCTGAAATAAACCACACATTCCAATTAAATAATAGTTTGAAATTTGAGTTGGCATGTCATACATGGGTCGAATTACTTAAGCTTTATATTTTCCTAAACCTTTCGTGTTGGATTTTAAGCAGCACCATAATTTCGATATGAGGTAGTCATGTAATATCGGCAATAAAGCGCATGGAAGTGTGAATTGAATAAAGCACATGGAATTTCAGAGTTCTCCACTTGGTTTCCCTTATTAGAAGCTGGTTATTATTGTTTTCTCTTTCTGTTGAGTATAATCTATTGTAGTCATGCTATATTTGTTGTGGGAGGAGAGTGTGAGAGCAAGGATCTTGGTGCATCAAGAATGACAAATCTAGCGCGGTTTCTTGAATCTTGTAAGCATCTATATTTAAAGGGGTTAGGACTGTAGGATTATGTAATTAAATGATGTTGAGTTGGCAGAATAGTAATTTCAAAAGTTTCTATGGCCCAATGCATTTCCCCTCCTCCAAAAGAATTGTGCTAGAGTTTGTATTTGACTAGTATAGAATGTTACCATTCACCTTTTAGCAGTTCTTGATTTAATCCAGAATCTTCTATATACATACGTGATGCATGTGGGCATTTTTAAGATTTCATTGTTTGTTTACTTAGAAAAATGCTAAGTGTACATAATTATTGTACATGAAGGTGTACATACCCCACCCCATGTGAGGGTTATGTACACCAAGCAAAGTTCGTTTATTTATAACCTGTTTATTTTGTAGGGGTTGCTCACTGAAGAAAAGGTTTGGACACAGATCGATGCTGTGAAAGCAATAATTGGTTACAGAGAACGCGGATCTGCTTCCATTTATGAAGAGGTGAAGGCTTTGTATTTATTCACGGGAGTTGAGCCCCTCTCATCATTTGATGAGTCATCAGATGTTTCAGAGGTCTATGGAAATCTTCGACTTCTCATGTCAGTGATAGGAATAAAATGATAAGCTTAGCATTTTTCTGCTAATGGATGTACTTTAAATGCAAGGACAGTTTAGTGCACTGATTGAATGTGTTTTTCTGCTAATGGATGTTCTTTGGAATTTTACCATTTTGTTGGACAATATTTGCTTGGTGTTTAAAATTTGATGCGTTAATGTTCTGAATTTGTTCACCTTCACTTCCCAAGTGCTAAAGAGATCCGAAATGATCATTATGTGCCTTCGGTGGCCAAAAAAAAGTTTGGAAGAGGACTTGTAAGAACTGTAAGACTGGTTTTTCCAACACAATGACTAAAAGAAACATTTTCTCCATCTGTAACTGAAATTATTTTAATTTTGAGAAGTCATAAACATACCCTGCCTTCATTATCTGTATTCGTCGAATGTCCACGTTCACTTGTATCTCAGTAAAATGGAGAAGCTATTATTTCAATTTTGTTGACTCCCTTCATCCTATTGCTATGCTGTTCTTCCAAAATAGGTTCTTGGTCCTTCAAAGTTTGCCTCTGTTAAGTTGCTGCGTGCCTGTCTGCCATATTGTACGAGGTGTAATTGGAGAAAGGTGGTAACAACCTCGAGGGAGCAGAGCAAATCCAATGAAGTTCCCTGGGATATTCTTCCAACAATTCAACGAAGGGATTCTGCATACGAAAAAAGTGACAGGCCACGTTTTATTAAATTACTCTTAGAACCAATTCCCCTTGAATGCAATTAGAATTCTAGTAGTAAAAATACTTGAGAACTAGAGATGAGGACAACCAGGCCCACAATCAACACCTGGAATGGACATTTCGACCAAAGAGAGAACAAGTACAGACAGACCAGCAGCAAACCATGGAGCTTTACTCCTTTCAATAATTTGCATATCTAACCCAGTCTAGAGAACCACCTCAGTTCTTTTCTGTATTGAGGTAACAAAACACTGTCCAGTTAGTTGCATATATCTACTATTGCAGAAACTAACAAATCCTAAAACTGTTTTCATAGCATCAAGGTACCCAAACACGGTTGCATATATTTACTATTGCAAAAACTAACAAATTCTAGAACTATTTTCATAGCTCAAAGCCAAATGAATGACAATATATCAATATTCCTTCAAAGTAACACTTGCCACTGAATTTACCCTTCAGACTTAATTATACCTACATGCATAGAGTTCGCATTCCCAGCTTTCGGTGTTAGAATAACTGGAAATGAATTATTCGGTGTTAGAATAACTGGAAATGAATTATACTTCTGCCTCATAAAACAAAGCTCTTAGGCAAGCAAGCTGTTTGCCATGAGATCAGGAGTAATGGCAATGCGCACATTGCTTTGTCATTTGTGTTGAAATTGGTCACATCATTACGTTCACTAAATCC
This sequence comes from Fraxinus xanthoxyloides, assembly GCA_903798325.1. Classification (NCBI taxonomy): domain Eukaryota; kingdom Viridiplantae; phylum Streptophyta; class Magnoliopsida; order Lamiales; family Oleaceae; genus Fraxinus; species Fraxinus xanthoxyloides. The sequence goes on along the minus strand of CAIGRL010072591.1, from coordinate 5,169 downwards.
TTGAGCTTTTATTGAGATATTGACAGAAAGTTTGAAAGAGTACCAGGCGGCTATAACTTTTGCATCCAATGTCACTGAAGAACTATCATCTCCTGTATGGCTTTAGGTGATACTCTTCAAATTCCAAACCGAAAGTTATTGATTCCTCCTCAAGCTTCTTTTTCAACCTTCTCCAAGTCCTCAACATATCAGCTTGTATCAATCCTCGATACAGTGTCTCAAAAGTAACCTTCTGCGGAAGAAATCCCTTCTCTATCATCTCCATGAAAAACTCACAAGCGTCTCTCCATTTTCTTTTCTCACACAAACCATGAATCAACAATGTATAACCATCCAAATCTGGCCCAGTTCCACTAGCTTTCATATCATCCCAAATCTCCCTTGCAAGCCCCATTTTACCCAACTTCAAAAACATTCCTAGCAGTATATGATATGTATGTATACTAGGTGAACACCACAAACCGCCTTCCTTCATTTTCTTGTACAACTTCATTGCACTTTCTACATCACTTCTCCCCTTATATTCCTTAAAAAAGCAATTAAAAGTCATAGCCGTAGGACTAACACCATTAAACACCATCTCATTTAACAAATCCTCGGCATCTTTAATCCTCCCACATGAACAAAGACACTTCACGACTGACGTATATGTGGCCACACTTGGGCAAATACCCTTTTCTTTCATCATATTCAACTTGTCTAATGACAACTGGGGCTTATGTGCCCGGCTATAAACATGAAGTAAAACAGAATAACTTGTGACATCAGGCTCTACTCCTTTCTCATACATTTCATCAAACACCTTCTCCGCATCCCTGATGACCTTCTCAAACCTCCCCTCTGGATGCAAACTAGCATGCCGGCAAATCCCATTCAACAACACATTATAGGTAACCACATTTGGCTCGATCCCCCTCTCCAACATCTCCCTCCAAAACCTTCGAGCCATTTCGATTTTCCCTAACTTACACCAACCATATATCAAAATTGTATAAACCTTAAAGTCAGCCTCAACTCTATATTTCTCCTTATTAAACACCTCCGTAGCCACCTTCACATATCCATACTTACAAAGAGTATCCAAAAGGTAACAAAAACAATACGAAAACTGCGAGTCAAATACATCATTCAAAAAAATACCCATATCATGAAAAGTACGAACTGCTGTTCTCGTCAATCCCGCAGAAACTAATCTACGAATTAAAATGAAAAAGGTTGTGAAGTTGGGTTTCGACTGAGTCCCAATTTCCTGACCATCCATCTGTAAAATAAGTTGCCATGCCGCATCAAACTGGCGAACCCTGCACAGTATATCAATCAGTACATTGTAACAACAAGTATCAAGCAGTGAAAAGGAAGAAGAACAAGAATGGTGATAGGATTGTGAATATTTGAAAAAGGCAAGCGCAATTTTCGAATGGTGTTTTAACCGGAGGAGGGTCTGCTGAATCAAGGAAGGGGTGAGGGATATTCCGTTGAGTTGAAGGGACGACTCCATGTGGTGAAAAGGGTTGTGGTGGTGGATTAAGATTTGGGAGAGTGAGTCTGCGTCCGGTGAGAGTTCGATTGGTGGGAGTGTTGGCTTTGTAATAGTGATTGGGAATTGGGTTTCTTGATCTTGAGTTTCCATTTGTTCGAAGTCCGAGAATGTGGAGAAGAGTTCCAGTCGGAGAGAAGTCACCAGAGGGGTTTTGGGTATCGGAAAGCGGGAACGGAGGAGGTTGCATAGTGACGCCATCTGCAGCAGGAAGTAAAGAGTTCCGTCTGGACTGCGTTGGTATATATGTTAAGAAATAGACACCCAAAAAGTTCAAAATGGTAATGTTTGGACACGATTTTGATCTATTTTAAATTAAATGGTATAAAAAATAAAAAAATTCAGAAAAATTCAAAACCAAATTAAACTATTTTGTTTATTCAAATAAATCATTTTCTTAGGTTCAATTTGTTTTCAAAATTACGATTTTAATGGCGTAGAAATAACACATATATTTTAAATAAATAAGAGGGCGCGCGATTTTAAATAATAAGAACGCGTGCGCGCACACACACATAATATATAGGCCTAAAATCTTGATTAGTATGACTCGTACACTTATTTGAACCACTAAAATCGAGTATGAGTTTGATACAATTTTGTTTTTTTATTGACAATTTTAGTATAAAGATTAATTTATGTGTACATAGGGGTTGATATAATGTGAGTGAGGTGGAACTTACGATACTGTAGCATAGGTCTCACCACACTCACGTTATATCAACACATATGTACATATAGTATGACCCTTAGCATAATATCATTTTACAGAAACGTTCGTACAATTTAGTCCAACATGCCTTTACGGAAACCCTTTCGGTAGATCATTAGATGTTTTAATATAGGGTTAATATATTTGTACAATCATAGATGAGAATCATGGTTGACAATATATGAGTTATTGAAAAACAATTGATTGCAAAAAAAAAAAAAAAATTTCAATTATAATTTAACTTTGCTACATGTACATTAGGGAAGACATTAAGTTTGACATTGTTTAATGTGGCAACAATTATGATTTATGACCATTGATTTTAAACAAACTCCACTAGATTTCTTACATATAAGGGGATGTCGTATACAATGTACAAAAATAATGTATAAGTAGATTAATTCATTATAATTTGATACGTGACATGTTGTCAATCAGAATTGTAAACCAAACATGATTCTTTAATATATTTGGTGGACTTACACCAATTCGCATTTATGCTCCTGCAAAATGTGGTTGTATGTTTGGAATGTGAAAAATGCGCTTTGAAGATTCTGATTTGTTAATGAATAAGAGCATAAACCTCTCTTATGAAGTTAGAAATTATAAATTAAAAATAAACGAGGAAAAAACATTGGCAGTCGCACAATTATACAAGCAAACTACGAGAATATTATAAAGATGTCAACATATATATGTTCCAACATAAAATAAATGAAGAAGGTAAAAATCTAAAGATCTATATAAGTTTTGAGATTACCAAAACCTATTCCGAAGCTACTCTTCGACTGGGATTTTGCAAAAGTTCAAGACTTTTGTGTGTCAAAGTCCTCCAATTAACAAAACTCTAAAAGTTTGTCTAATGTGCAATTAATACATAAATACGAAAGTAAACCTAAACAAGAACAATCTCTTTCATTAGCATTTTCGTGTGTCGTTTCGTGTCATGTCGCGTATTTTTGTACCCTTCAAAAGGATTGCCTCACTGAACATGCCACTGCTTGTGCCCAGTGCCTCAACTTTGTCTTCACGTGTTGAGGATCATCACCTGCACATTCATTGAACCATTAAAAATTAATGAAACATGTGATTATAAATTAATTCGAAAAAAAAAAAAAGAATTTTAGAGAACGAGGATCAAATATGACTTTAACGTACCAATTACTTAAAAGTTATTTCATTTCTTATTTAACTTAAATCGACCTACCTGATTTTGCCCGTTGTTCGACCTGCACTCCACACCCAACACAAAATTTGTTGTGAAAATTATTCCGAGGGAGAAATATAAAAATATTCTTGATCCTTGAACAAAGTACTTAAAAAAAAAATTGATTACAAATTTTACTTCAATGGGCACTTTTCTGCGGACTAATAATCGATCAAAAGAAAGATCAACGGCCTAAAAACTTCATTTGCTGGAGACTGAGCTTAATTTCTCATTTGAATGTACCATCTATTTGAGTTCTATTTTCTATTTCGTGGCTTGGATTAGAAGTTTGACCAAGCTATAGTCTCCAAACTAGTTGAGCACTGACTCATATTCCAATTAATAAATATGAATATCGAGAGGAGTCATGCTCGATATATACTCAAAGTGTACATCAAGGATGACAGTCCCCTCACAATAGAAGGTAATGTAAAACTTGGTGTACAAATAGATTAATTCTATCGAGAGTGGACGTTGAGTGTCACTTCCTTGTCCTGGAGGCTCTCCAACTGGAGAGGGGCTAGCTATCGTAACCTTTTCTCCAGGTGTATTTGAAAAGAGTGATAAATTCATTTTTTTTTTTTTGTCATACATGACAAGTGATTTTTGTTTTAATGAATGTTAAATAATTTTTTTCAAATTTATATTAAATTTACAAAAGTCATAGATTTTTTTTCGACTTTACTTCGACGTTGTGTCCCTACATTTTCAAAAATAACATATTTACATGTCGTGTCTTATTGAGTTTCTCGTTTTCTTCCTATGAAGCTTGCCTCAAACAAAAACGAAGGGAAAAAAAAAAAAAGAATAAGGCAACAAACATTAGGCTAAAGCGTTTTTTTTCTCTTGGAATTCTTCATTAATTAGTCTAACCTGGACTGCAAATCTTCCATGAATCACCAGAGTCGCTCCCGAACGACGTCGACCGGCCACCGAGAGCGGGCGCCGACTCGGTACTATTTGGACTCGGTACAGGGCTCATCGAAAACTGGCGGTTCACCGCAAAATAAAGGTCGAGGGCAGGCAATGTGTTGCACAGCTTTTGTCCTTGTTCTTCATTGAACCCAAATCCGAGCTCTATGCTTCCTTTTAGCTCGCTCAAATCCTCGTCTGTCAAATCGTCAGTGTCGTTTTTCTTCCGCTCTTGCATGAGAATCTGGCGGCGGCGCTTCTCCCATGCAATATCTCGAGGTGTCTCTAACATGGAGATCTGCTTTGATAATCTCTTCGCCTTAGGATTCTTCCAGAAGGGAGGAGCATTCTCTAACCGCCGTAGCTCCTCCATTTCCGACTCGGAAGAAGAGGAAGGTGGAGAGGAAGAAGAGGACGACGACATTTTTAACTTTTGATGATACGTCTCTTTCATCTCCTTCAATAAAAAATAATAGAGATGGCAGAGGGAATGGGTTCACGGCGTTTTCCGGCTGCCGTGGCGGATCAGGGTATGATCGCCCGGCAAGCCTTGGATGGTGGTGGAGGCGCAGTGGTTACAGGGGGATTTTCTACGCTCGAATTGGGAGGGATTTTTGTTGACGTTCTCGTGCATGGAGGTGAGGGTTGGAAGGGCTTTAATGAGAGGATTGCAGGGGGAATATGGCCATGGAATGCGGGGGTCCTCTCTTTATAGTCAACCGTTAATTTTTAAGATGCCCTGCAGCAAAATTACAACGTGCAACTGTTGGCTCGTTAGTTGTTTTTTTTCTTTTTTTTTTT
>CAIGRL010072579.1:0-16421 GCA_903798325.1 Fraxinus xanthoxyloides | reverse complement strand
ATGAATATTATCACCAGTGAATTACGAAAAGGCATGTTTAGAGGTACATGAATGAAGTACTATTGCTGAAAATATAAAAAGTTACACGTTTTGGGCTGAGAAACTGATACTGCATGTATATTGTAGTAAAGCATGCTTGAAATGATATCTGGTTGATTCATATCATCTTGATGCATAAATGACATATTCCCAACTTCCGTAAAGGATTGTGATAATAATGGACGTACATTTTCCTTTTTGAATATTTATATTAAATGTTCTGTTTCTTGTGTGCCTTTCTCTCTCGCCTTCTTTCGATGTATGCTGCCGTAGTTTGTTGTCTCTTTATACCTAGTTGATGTGGCATATCTGTCCTATTAATATCAGTTATCTCTCTTTGAATTGGGCATGTTTTGATTGATCCTATGTTTTAGTAAGTTGTTTCTTGCATATTTTTCTTTTTGCTTATCGGGTATATATGTATACTTGTTTCTTGCTAATATGATGATTTCTTTATCCCACTCTTTATTATTCTCTCTTTTCAAATTTGTTTAATTTAAGATTGTCATTTGACTGACATTTTAGTCACCCCCATAATAAAAATTGATTATTTTGAAGGGTCTCATAATAATTAGAAGCATAGGGCATCTAAATTCTCAGGACCGGCCCTGATAACGTACAATATCTATCTGATTGAACTTATCACAACTCCCTGTAGAAGAAAGACAAAAATGATAGTGATTATATTAATACAATATCAGGTTCTGTCTATCTACTTGAAAGCTCTATAAAAAGCTAATTTTATGTTATACATAGGGATATATTTTATATTGCTAGTAATTTGTTCTCTACTAGATTGGAAAAAAAATGAACATATTAAATTGATACTATATATTAGTACAATTGAGTACCATTTTGAATCACAAGTTCAATGGCTCTTATATTTCATTTTTTGACACGTCCAGTTAGACCATCATTTGATCAATAATAATGCGAAATGAGAATTCAAATTAACATTTAACAAAGAACCAGTAGATTTTTCAATCTAAAGAATTCATATATGATGTTTGTTCTTTTTATTGAAAAATGGTAATTGAGCATCATTAGTTAAAATAGAGACTCAATTCCGTATATTTCTGAAAATCAATTAGGGTGATATTAATATGAGGTCACCGTCACCCTCCACTTTGGCTATCTAAATATTATTTGTATTTAATAAATTTGATATATTTACTAGATGATTGTATAGTGTTTGCAACATGAATTTTGTAAAATTCCTGCTCAAATTTTAAATATGAGCATGATTTTCAAATTATACAATCAATATGGTATATCTTGTTAATACAAGTGAGCCTAAATGACAACATTTTATTAAGTTTTAGTTGAGATATCGATAAATAGTGTAGCACTATTGCATGATAAATGCCTCCGATCAATTTCTTAATTATTACTATTGAGAACAAAGTACTTCCATTTCTGATTAGGGAATGTTATTACGTATCATGTCAATATCATTGTCCTTCTTGTTATAACTTGACTTATGGTCAAAACTTAATTTTTTCACCTAATTATTTTGATAGTACAGTATATGTAAAATTAATCCACCACAATACACTTGGATGAAAAGTAAAAAATGTTTAGAATAATAATTAGTTTGAACTTTATCTCAAACGAGTGATATCTTATAACTCGACTTCCCGATTTTCAATTTGATTGAACATTTTTCTAAACACTAGAAGAGGAACTAAGAAGCTAGAAATGATGTACAAATGAATCATTAGCTAAATTTTCAAGAAAGATAATTTATTTAGATGTATTTATCTACCAAAGAAATCAACAATATCTACACACCAGCTTTAAATACTCTAACTTGAATTAACGCCCTATAGAAAAATTAGTTAATATTATATTTGATAAATTGATTGCATGTCTGAAACGTAGTGATTTTTTATTCTAACATAAAAATCTCCAAACGAAAATGGAGAAATTAGCGAAGATAGTCCTATTAATGAAGCATATAATCTTGATGAGTATTTAGGCATAACAAATTATAAGACTTCAGAAGAGATTTAGGTACTTGATATGTTGAAATCGAAATATATTTATGTATTATGTCATTATGCAAAAGAAACAGAAACAAAAAGAAAAAGTTGTCGATAATATTTTTGTACATAATGCACCATTTTATATTATGAATAGCGAGGATATCAAAATAAATTTATTGAATTATATCGAACGAAGATATAATTGATCAAATAAAATGACATAATCCTAGTAAAACTGAATTTACTAAAGAAATTTGAAGTTTCTGTATCTATGGTTTAAACATTTAAAGGCATATACTTATGTGAAATACAAATGGAAAAGGTAGAGTGGTAATGTGAAATGTACGTCTCTTTACATTATGAATTTTCAAATACTTGTATAAATAAATAAATTATCATGTGGTGAATGTAATTACAAGTCTTTATTTTATTTGTCTGACAATGCATGAAATTTGACAAGTATATAATAAATGTGATAATGACCAATTTATTTTATACAGTTCTAATATTATTCTTGAAGAATTTTATGTCTGAAGCATATAGTTCAAGTGATAATATCATGGGGGAGGGAGAGTAAATATACGTTGTACTCTTTTTTCTTGATTAAGGTTTTGTCCCATTGAGTTTTCTAGGTAAGATTGTTAACGGGGCAACTTTTGTAGCTTACTTAAAAAAATAATGTACTCTTTTTCCTTCATTATGATTTTTCTCACAAAGTTTTTCCTAATAAGGTTTTATCGATACATATTATTTGTGTAATGAATGTCTATAACCTACGAGACATTCATCCTCAAAATAATTCTATGATATATATATATATATATATGAGACTTCTGAAAAGATCAACAATAGCCGTTTTTCGAATCATAATATTACTACAGTTATTAAATATTGATAAATAATTCGTATGAAGACGGTGCTATTTGAAGGTTATAACAAAACAACATGAAATGTGATTAACCAGAATTGCAAATATATGACATAGAAGGCTCGATACAAAAAATTTCATTCATTGAAATCAGTGGAAGCAACTAAACTCATTTTCCTTAATTCAAGTTTTGTCTTATTAAGTTTTCTTGATAAGGTTTTAACGAGAAGGTATTTTATAATGTATCATTCAAGGAGTATTCTAAATTATATGTTTATAAGTGAATGACAATTATACACGCCAACTAATTAATTAAGAACCACTTCTTTTATTGATACTTGAGGTTCGTTTTTTATCACAATCAACTAAATCATCAATTGTTGTCTTCGATATAACTTGCACGAGGAAAGAAAGACATTCTAATTAATAGCCGAGTTTAGCCCTCTCATTCGCAAGAACTCAACCTAAGAAAGCTCACATAACAAATAAATAGGTAAGACGGACTAAAATTTATGTAACATAAAGAAAGAAATTAGAATGTGCAAGTTCAAGATGTTGAACCCTGTTTTTTCCTAACACCAAAAGATGTCGAGCACAATATCGCCAACTTGAGCAAGTTCCATCGTGTTTTGATCGAAGAACCGGTACGGAAGAGGAGGAATCGTGAACGCGGGAGATGCTTTACGGCGTGAGACAAAAATGTTTGAGTATCAGCTATAGTGACTAAGATGATTGCTCTAACAAACAATCACCAATAAAGTGGCAATAACCTAATATCAAACAATCAAATGTAGAACAAGCAAGAAAATATAGTGAGAGTATTTTTCTTGAGTGTATTCTTGTATATTATAATCAATATTCAGAAGACCATCCTTTACAATTAAAAAAACTACTTATTTATATATTTCTGGTCGACGTGGTGATTGTTGGATCGGAACCATGTGGCCCCTATCTCCTTGACTAAAGTCTTACATCACTAATTATATCATACATTAAATACATCGACAACGGGTCAACCACCCTTTACATTAGGTTGACACACCTAAAGTTCTTTATTATAGATTTTACTTCAATCATTCCTAAAGATTGCTTACAAATCTTGTAAAAGATAGTTTCAACTTTAGGGACTTCTGATGAACTAAGAGTCTTGGCTGTAGGGAACTTCGGATTAGTGGTATTCTATGTGAATAGTTTTAGCTTTCTTCAGCTTAAGAGTTTCAGCCATTTAGGCAGTGTTTCGACACATGAGTTTCAGCATTTGTTTGAATTTTTGTATTTAACCAATTGGGTCTTTGTTGACTTTTCTTTCAACGTGGGTTGCGATGTAGCACTTTGATTGGGGCATTAGGTCTCCCAATGGAGTGGTGAATGGGCTCTAGAGGTTCTGACCATGCTTCCTCTAAAGGTTCAAACTGCCACATCTACATTTCACGAGTTCTGGATGGATAGGTGGTAGAACTTCGTGGATACCAGCGACGCAATGGACCTCTTTGCCCCAATGGTCAGTCAAGCTGGGAGGCTTTTGGAGTGGCCATAGAGGCTAAAGCCCCCTTTAAAAACCTTCAAAACAAAATTAGAGAGTTTGTGAATAAAGCCTCCGGTCGAGGACGCATCCAGTAAGGATAAGGCTGAGGCAATGAAGAAATAGCAGGCTGAGGAATCTGTGAAGCTTGCTTCAGCATTAACAAAGATTGAAAATCTAAAGAAGAAAGTCCACTCGTCCCAAAGCCAAGTAGCTTCCATGAAGAAGCGGGTGGAGACTTCTAATGCCCACCAGAAGCTGCCTGCTGAGGCCTTAAAGGAGGCAAATAAGGAGAATACTACATTGAAGCAGTAAGGGGGAGAGATGAACGTCAAAGTTTCCAGCTTAACAAAGGAGCTTGAGACGATGAGGCAAGAGGCTCAATCTGCTAGTGATGAGGCTATGAAGCACTACGTTGCCAACTTTCACCTAACAGAGGCATACTAAAGCTTCACAGAGTACTACAGAGGTATGCTTACACCGAGATGGTGGAGTGGATTAAAGTCAACTCTCAAGCCATCAATACATCTGAGTTGAGGTCAGAATTTCTTGAAAAAGGAGAACAAGAGCCTCAAACTCTGGTAGAGGATAGCCATGCGATCGAGATTGAAGACGATGCTGCTGAAGAAATTTCTAAACCCGTAGCCCCAATGCTATTGTTCCTTTTAGAGCTCTATGTCCCCTACCTGTTTAGTTGGTAGGTTTTTGTTTTTTGCATTTTCCATGAAAATGGCTTCGACCCACCATTATAATTATTTATTCAATAAATAAAAATTTTGTTTGTCTATATACTTACGTTTTACTTTCCGTACCTTCTGCTAACTTTAATGTTTTGCAGTGCTCTTTAGCCTATTTTGTTTGCAATTTGTTATTCAAGTTTATAATTTTGTACAAGTGTTAGAAAGTCGTTTACCTTTCTCTAAACTTATTTGCTGCATTTTGTGTATGATCCTATTCTTTATTGCGCTTTGGCTTTGAGACTTGTTTATTCGCAATTTGCGCAAGTGTTTGTAGTTCGCATCTTTTATTTATTATCCCGAGCATGGTATTGTGCGATTCGCTAAGGTTTCCTTAATAAAATTTGTTATTAAAGACGTGTTGTCCACTTCGCGAATAAGGAGGTTGTCCTTTTTTTGGATCCGAATCTTTGTCGAAGTGCTCACGCTTCTCGGCATAGAGACGGTTCTTCAATATTGAGGCTTCTCATTTGACTTTTGTCAACATGAGGTACCTTTTCTTTTATTTTTCGCAAACTAGACTTAATAAAATTAATAAAAAATTTAACTTAATAATTATCCTAAGCATGAGGTTGAGTTGTTTGCCTATGCCAAGGTTTTCTTAACAGGTTAAGGGCATGTGTAACAGCCCAAAATTTCAGAAACCTCCAAAATTTCAGAAACCTTAAAGTGTTATCGAAATTCAATTTTCTTTGAATCAAAGGCGAAACTATAAAATAATATTCTTTAATAAAAAAAATATAACTAGAATATCCATAAATTTAAACTAAACATGAAAATCATATCGTTAAGAAATAACATAATCATTAATTAAATAATGTTCATTTAAACAATTAAAACTAACTAATAAATTAAAAAAAAAAACTAAATGTTTTTATTTATTCAATTCCTTCGGGCAACCCGCACCACCATCCCACCACAATCTAAATCAACCCGAACTAATCTGTAAAATTTTGTAAAAGTAAGACTTAAAAATATCCAATAAGATATGTGCAGTTTCTACACACAATTATATAATAGTAAAATTAACACTTTATACCGCTCTTCTCTTATGGAGTGTATCGGTGACCAAACGACACACCCATCTTAAGTGATCTTAAATTTTCGTAGAATTTCATCTCTTAATAAAGAACTCGAAGGTCCACTGACAATTCATGCATAAATTATTGAACATAAAAGTATAAAGAAATGAACCACTTGCATGAAAGTGTCTTACCTTGATTTTTAAAAGTTTGGAAAGAATAAAATCTTGCACGTAAAAAATCTTCTATTTTTGTACACTATTTCTTCTCATTCTCTCTTTATCGTGGCTCTCTTTATTTTTTGTGGTGAAATAATGAGAATTCTTGCAGTATTTAAAGTTGAAACTCTCAATTGAATTTGTATGTAACTAGAATTTAAAATGATATATAAATAAGGAATTTTGATAAGAATTGATTTAAAAATTAGAATTATGATTACTTTTTAACTTTATCAAATTAATATTGCAATCAAACTATAGCTAAATCACAAAAAGATTATCATTATCAAAATCAACATTTATCACTCTATCGGTACATAATTATTTGGTTAAAATAAGATAGAAATTTAAAAACCTATTTCATTTTAGTGCTCATTTTTTTGTAAGATATTAAAAATATACTATATAAAACAAATAAAATTATATTCTAAACTTTTCGGGGCATTACAACATGTATTGTCCACTTCGCGAATAAGGAAGTGGTCATTTTTTTAATCCAACTCTTCGTCGAAGTGTCTATGCTTCTCTGCATAGGGACGGTTTATCTATGTAGAGGCTTCTCTCGGGACGTTTGTCTCTGTGAGGTATTTTTTGCTTACAAACACTCTAATAAAAGTCAATTTCATTAAATCAAGAACTGTACAAACTGTATATTATATTCTTACTGGTAGATTTTCTGTAGATATTCCGCGTTCCATGGATAAGGTTGTACATTTCCATCTATATTTTCAATTTTATAAGTTTCAGGCCGAACCTTTTCTTTGATGAGGTAAGGGCTTTCCCAACTGAGACCAATGGTTCCTTCCTCGTGCTCTTTAGAAAGAATACCCTTCAAAAGAACCAATTCATTCAAGCAAAATGACTTCCTCTTAACTCTAGAATTGTAATATCTAGTTATTTTTCGTTGTTAGATAGCCAATTTTGCTTAAGAATCATCACTCATTTCTTCAAGGAGGTCTAGTTCATACATTCTCAACTTGTCGTTAGATATTTCTTTAAAATGAATACAACGAAAAGACAGTAGACCCATTTCAACTGGGCTCATAGCCTTGGCTCCTTAACCAATAGAGAAAGGAGTTCCTCCTGTAGGTGTTCTGCTTGTAGTTCTGACGCCCCCATAAGATTTGAAGTAGTTCATCCAGCCAAGCCCTTTAGAAGCGCCTAAATTTCTTTTCAGTGTGCATTTGATAGTCTTATTAATAACTTCCATCTGCCCATTAGCCTGAGGGTGATGTGGGGATGAGAAATGGTTCCTGGCCCAGCTTCTCACATAAGTTTCTAACCTTCGCGTTGTCGGATTTTCGCCCATTATCTGAGACAATTGAATAGGAAATCTCGAACCTACTTCCATAAGAATTTGGAAGTATTTGCTTCAGTGATCTTGGAAAGGGTTCTGCTTCTACCATTAGGTAAAATAATCAATGACGACAATCGCAAAACTGAAATGGACCCTCCCTTTTGGTAGGGGGCCTATAAGATCAATCTTCCATTTGGCAAATGGCCAGGGGTTGGAAACAACGGTTAGTTCCTGAGAAAGCTATCTCTGAATTGTTGCGAAGCGTTGACACTTATCGCATCTCTTCACAAACTATTATGCGTCCTTTTTCAATGTAGGCCAATAATATCCTTGTCTTAACACCTTTTGTGCTAAAGATCATCGTCCTGAGTAGTTACCACATACCCCTTCATGAGTTTCTCGAAGCATATATGTGGGTTGTTCTCCTCATATGCATCGAAGTAAGGGCAAGGAGAAACTTCGTTTGTATAACACATCGTCTTCGAAAACGAAGTGAGTGGCTCATCTATGAGCTTTTCTGCCTCCTCTTTTTCAGAGAGTAATGATTGGTCCTTAAAGAACCCTATTATAGGCTTCATCCATAGTGGAGTATTTTCAACCCATATCACATCTCCGCCCATAGCAGTAGGGGGTCTAGGAAGGTACTCTATGGACACCTAGGGTGGCAACGAGCCGAGCCACTAGCTGAAACCTCGAAGGCTCGAGCAAAATGGGTTCGATCTTTTTCTAGCCCAAGCCAAGCCGAGCCGAGCAAAGGCTCGAAAAAAAATTTGAGACTCGAGCCTCAACAGGCCGGTTCAATTTTTATTTTTTTATTTTTTTATATATATAACACAAAGGTAGCTATAATGCTACCACTCTCCCCCCTACGATTGCAATTTTTTTTTTTTAATTTTATACAAGTTGGGTATGCTTGGGGCTCGACCCGAGCTTCAACTCGGTTCTACCGAGCCTCGAGCCGGGCCAGATCGGGCTTTTTTTTAGTTGAGTCATGGATGGTCCAAGCCATCGAGCAATATTGACATCTCTATGGGCATCATAGTGAGCAATTCGAGATTTTTACTGCTTTCCAATTTTGAAAGAGCGTTGGCATAAGCATTCTTTCAGAGTGGTATTTGTACCAACTCAAAATTTTCAAAAACTGGAACAAATTCCATGACCAATTTTAGCTGAAAAATTGTCATGAACCTGGCTAACTACCAACTGGAAGTTGCTGCTGATTACCAATCTTTTAGACTGCATTTCCCTGGCCAATCTGAGGCCAACTTGGAGGGCCTCGTATTCTGTTGCATTGTTGGTAGCCTTGAAGCCGAACCTTATGGCACAATTAAGCTTATGTCCTTCTAGATTAACCAAGACCACTCATACTCTAGATTCAATGTCTCCCAAGGAGCCATCAACATAAAGGTTCAACATGGGAGGTTCATGGGTTCCATCTCCTCTTCCATTTTTGGAATAGGGGTGAACTCTGTCACAAAGTCTGCTAAGCCTTGTCCTTTAGCAGCGGCCTTTGGGTTAAACACAATATCAAACTCACTAAGTTCCACTTACTTTAGTAATCTTCTCGAAGCATCAGATTTTTCATCACTTGCTTAAGTGGGAAATTAGTTAGCACGTGTATGGTGTGGACCTGGAAATATGGCCTCAATTTTCGAAAGGCTGTCACCAAGGAGAGTGCTAGCTTCTCTACGTTTGGATAGCAAGTCTCTGCTGCCAAAAGTGTTTTGCTTACATAATAAACGGGTAGCTGGTGACCAACGTCCTCTCTTATAAGAATTGAACAAATTGCATAGGGGATTACCGCTGGTTACAACTGCAATGGTTCTTCAGCCTTGGATTTGAAGAGGATGGGAGCTTACCCCCAAGTGTTTTTTCAGCTCTTGCAAGGCTAGATTGTGTTCCTCTATCTACTGAAACTTATTTCCTCCCTTCAAAATCTTGAAAAAAGGTAGGCATTTGTCCGTCGTCTTTGAGACGAAGCGAGTCAAAGCAGCTACACATCCAATAAGGCTTTGTACCTCTTTAGGTTTCTAAGGTGATCTCATTTCAATCAAGGCTTTGATCTTCTCTGGGTTGGCTTCAATGCCACTTTGATTGACCATATAGCCTAGAAATTTTCCAAAGGCAACTCCGAAGGCGCATTTCAGGGGGTTAAGCCTCATCATGTACGTTCATAATATTTGAAAAGTTTCACCGAGGTGCTTGAAATAATCATCTGCCTTCAAGCTTTTCACCAGTGTATCATCCATATACACCTCCATTGTCTTTTCAATGTGGTCAGCGAACATCTTATTGACAAGTTTTTGATAAGTGGCCACTGCATTTTCAACTCAAAGGGCATGACCTTATAGCAATAAAGACCCTTTTTCGTTATGAAAGAATCCATGAAACTAACAGCTCGTGTCCAGTTGTCAAGTCCACTAGTTAGTCTATCAAGGAAAATGGAAAACTGTCATTGGGGAAAGGTTGATTTAGGTTTGAGAAATCAACACAAACTCTCCACTTGCCATTGTACGTTTTGACCAAGACAGGGTTAGAGACCCACTTTGGATACATCGATTCCCGGATAAAGTGATTGTCTATTAACTTCTTCTTTTTTGTCGCCTAAGGCTTCATTTCTCTTTAGATTGAGGGCTCTCATTTTCTGTCTATGGGTTGTAGCCTTAGGATCGATTTTCAAGTGGTAGCAACTGACTTTTGGATCAATATCATCCATGTCTTCATGCTTCCAAGCAAAGACTTCTAAGTTTTGCACAAGAAGCTTTTCCGCCTTTCCTTGGGCTCTAGTGGCAGATATTTTCCAACTTGCAAGGATTTGGAGGGATCCTCGAGATTTACTTGGAAACTCTCCAATTTCTTTATTGGGGCTGCTCGATGCTCGTAATCGATGATATGAGGGTTCAATTCTTCCAAATTAGCTATTTTTTCAGCAACTCTCCCTTTTTTAAGGGATACACATGATTCTTGGACTGTCTCTTCTTCAGAGGTGTTTATGACTCCAATAACCGCTTCTTCTTCAGAGGCTTCCATCATTTCAACGTCTTTCCCTTATTCAGGATGTTGCCCTTGTTTAAGGATATTATCCATGTCAACGTATGTCTGTATCACACTGACACTTCTCGATTTTACTTTCTAAAAGAAGTTGAATAGAATTCACTTACACTCCTCTGGTGGATTCTTTTAAAGTCGGCATCCCAAGTACTCTGTGGTGGCGGAGCGATTGTCCACCTCCAGAAATTCCATAAAATGATGAGCATATAAGGGTATTGTTCTCATCTCTATTGCTAAAGTGATTTACCCCTTGGGACGATGCTATCGCCAGTAAAGCTATACAAGGGGATACTCATTGGGGTCAACTAATAGTTAACTTCCATTTTTTCAAAGGTAGCTCCAAAGATGATGTTGACAAAACTTCCATTATCCACTAGCATCCTTTTTAGGCCATTGCGGGCTACAACGGTCCTCACCACTAGGGTGTCACAATGTGGATAATGTACAGTAACTGCATCGTCTTGAGTGAATGTGATGAGTTGAACACTTCTCTCGATGGAGGATCGATTGCTGCTAACTATGAAGCTTACCATTGGGAGGTCTTTGGCTTCTTTTGCGTAGTTTCTTTGGGAGTTTATGGATTCTTCCCCAACATATGGGCCTCCAGAAATCATGTCAATCTCTCTTATGGGCTCACGGCCAGCATTAGTCGAGAGGCTTCTTCTCCATCTTTAACCGTCCTTTGGTCTTTCCCCATCAATGTCTCTCCTTCGAAAGATATCGTCTCTATTAAGGCGCTTCGATTCATCATTCCTGGGCTATTGGTTCTGCCTAGGAGGAGCATCTCTTTGGATGTACCTTTTTCTCCCTTGATTGTTATTCTGAGGGTATATTGCAATATCTCTACAACCACCAGTACTATGACTAGAGGAGTGGTGATATGTACAATAGAAGGGCGCTTCGTCCCTACTTCTAGGTTCAGCACCTTGTCCCTTACCTCTCCATGTTTGGGAGAATAGTTGATAAGGTTTGCCTCGATGCGTTTCAGTATTAGAATTTACTTTCTCATAAGCTAAAATAGACACTTTACTTAATGTTGCTGCAGCTAATGCTTGTTCGGATTAAGGAAAGTCGACTACTCGACCTAGTTGTCCATCAAGTGCGAGGTTGAGCCCCTTCCTCTTTACATTCGTAATTATTATATATTCATCCTACTCTATATCCATCCACATTAAAAAGAAAATTAAAAAAATACTATTTTCATCGATGTAAAATTCAAATATTGTTCTAATTAAATTCTTTCTTTTAAACACTAGATTCACACAAATTCTATATATTCATCACTCTAATACATCCCTAATACAATTTAAAAAAATTTAAAAATTACTATATTCATCCAAACTTTAATGTAAAGTAACTGATAAGGCAATACTTCTGTGTAGATCTAAAACCCATTATTGGTTGTGGCTAAACTCATCTTCTAACACGGTTTTTTTCTTTCAAAAACAAAAATAAAAACTGATAAAATTTGTCTTCGTGTATTTCCTCTAATGGTAATACTAAATTCATCAAATTCACAATAAAACGTAATCCTTATTCTTTTAAATTCTTCTTTATATATTGCTATATCTTCATGTATTTTATCAGATGGTAATCATTTCATTATTGTTTTGATTTCAATTGAAAATGATATTTTATGATTATTAGGGTTTTATGATTTTAGTTGAAATGATATTTTATGATTGTTAAGAGTTTTAGTTAAACCAAATTCTAATAGAATATAAAAATGTTCAAAAGAATTTAATGAATATATATATAGAATAGCACTTCCCCATTTTTTATTCACAAATCATACAATGCGTATTTTGGTTTTTTTAGTGATTGTTGAATGCATAATTTTATCCAAACGTAGAGTTTTTCAACATTTGAATTTCACAAATTTTATGAACTAATTATAACATGAAAATCTAATTTAATAGTTTCTAAATGCGTGCCATATAAGCCATAATAATAGAAATGTCATCAAATGCTTCCAATTTTACAAGCTTCATTTACATAATGATGAATGTGATACTGATTTTCAAATTTAAGTGATTAATGGGGGTAATTTTTAAGTTCGATGACCCTGTGGAAATTTTGAGAAAAGTTCCATGGCCATTTAAGGAATTAACCCATTCTCCAACCAAAACTAGATTTACGAAACAAGTCAAACTTGCAAATCTTAGCAACAAGAAAAGAGAAACCTTAACAGAACATAATGGAATGTACTCATCAAACCGATGATCATGTATAAGAAAACACAACGAAGACTCTTCTTAGTGCTTTGATTAGGCGGCCTCCTCTTCATATTCCTCTTCATCGTATTCCTCATCAGCAGTGGCATCTTGATACTGCTGGTACTCTGCAACTAGATCATTCATGTTACTCTCAGCTTCCGTGAACTCCATCTCGTCCATACCTTCGCCGGTATACCAATGCAAGAAAGCCTTCCTCCTAAACATGGCAGTGAACTGCTCACTAACCCTCCTAAACATCTCTTGGATTGAAGTCGAGTTACCAATGAAAGTGGAAGCCATCTTCAGACCAGTGGGTGGGATGTCGCAAACGGTGGATTTCACGTTGTTAGGAATCCACTCAACAAAGTAGGATGAATTCTTGTTCTGGACATTGATAATCTGCTCGTCGACTTCCTTCGTGCTCATCTTGCCACGGAAAACAGCTGATGCGGTGAGGTACCGGCCATGTCGAGGATCAGCAGCACACATCATGTTCTTAGCATCCCACATTTGTTGGGTGAGTTCAGGAACAGTAAGGGCACGGTATTGCTGTGATCCACGAGATGTGAGTGGAGCAAAACCAACCATAAAGAAGTGAAGCCGTGGGAATGGTATGAGATTGACCGCCAATTTCCGAAGGTCTGAGTTGAGCTGTCCAGGGAAGCGAAGGCAGCAAGTGACACCACTCATTGTGGCAGATATCAGGTGGTTCAGGTCTCCAACTAAAGAGAATAACAGATTGGAAATAAGTAAGAAACAAGATCATCAGTCCTCAACCAAGTAGCATTCAATAACAATTTATTCCCATGTTTGGGACAAAATGGCAGAATAGAAAATGGAAAATAGCACGAACAGTATTATATCTTCTGTCTTCTCATATGAATAAATTCAGCAAAACATAATATATACCATCTGAGGTTGGCCAACAGGTTGTGCTGATGTCAAGACTGATGACAGAACCAGAGGCATGATGAAATTTCAGTCATTAAACATTGTCACACCAACAATTGATTTTAATAATCAAATGTAAAGGTTTTAATAAGATGTGGAGGCCGAATGAAGTCAGATTGTTACCCAAACAGGCATATCAAACACCAAAATTCAGTCAACGTAACTTTTTAACACTGCAAGACGCACACATATAATTCCTTAACAAGTACTCTTGGCAGTTAAGAACCAGGCAATATTATAGCTGTATCTTTGCACACAAGACAGAAGAGTATCTTAGACTTCACATCATGAGACTTGTGGCATTACAGCACAAGCAAATCAGTCGTTTTAAAAATGGACAGTGACATTCACATACAAGCACAGTTATTAACATGGAAAACTCGGGTGCCTAAAAAAGAGCAACAGAAAAACTGCAATAAAAGGAATATCCATATGAAATTTTTTTTCAGTAAAACTGAAATAAGAAAACTTCATAGGGTAATTTGGCTCTGATTTCCAAGAAGCAAAAGAAAGACAAGCAATATAATATTTCTAGCTTCTGAAACAGAGAAAAATGAAAATTAGCAGGGAATCAGCAACTTACAACTAGGAGTTGTGAGCTTGAGAGTGCGGAAGCAAATATCATAGAGTGCCTCATTGTCAAGAACCATACATTCATCAGCATTCTCAACGAGCTGGTGAACTGAGAGTGTTGCATTGTATGGCTCCACCACTGTGTCAGACACCTTAGGAGATGGGAACACAGAGAATGTCAGCATCATTCGGTCTGGGTATTCTTCCCTTATCTTGGATATCAATAAGGTCCCCATTCCTGACCCTGTGCCTCCCCCCAATGAATGACAAACCTGAAAACCTGTAAACAACAATAAAATCATCAGAAAACCATCATCAGGAAACCAGCATAAATTCTGACACTACTCCTAGATGCAAAAGAAATGTCAATTAAACGAATATTATGTGAATTAGATTAAGCAAAATACAGGACAAATGGAATTAGGGAATTCATATGAAAACCCATGTGAGTTAATATATATGCAACCACAACAGTTTTTAGAGAGAATTTTATTTGCAATCAAGAAGCATATAAATCACTAACACACAAAGATTTCAGTATGTGACATGATTTTAGGCGTGTAAATGGATGCTCAAAATAAAACTCTTCAAGTTTGCCAAGTTTATTAGTTTTGCGCAATTGATCAACAATCTTTCCCAATTAAGATTGATGTGACACAACTTACCTTTTCAAGTACCAAATAACAAAATTTCATGTCCATATTTGTGTTGGCAACTAATTGTATCACTGACTTCAAACACCGAATGTCAGCTCCCCGCCAATTTACTAACAAGAGCAAGAGGAACTCCAAACATTTGTTAAGCATTGTACCTCAAATGCAATGTGGAGTAAATTTTAAGTGAAATACAAGCAACATTTTGTACATAGAGTCCCAAAGAATTTCTCTGTAGTGATGTATCAACCTATAGCAATGCATTGTGCAACCAAAATCAGCTACATAGATAAATATGAGATAGACCCTATAGAAATCAATAAAGGACACATCATATAACGCAGACATGAATAACACACAACTGAAATCCATTGATTTTAACATCTCTAACAACACCAGCTCAAATGTTAACAGTTACAAGACTCAAAATAGAACTACTGAATCTCGAAAATTAGGCTATCTATACTTATACAGAGGCAGTTACTAACAAATTGCATAAATAATTCAGAAATAAGGTTTCCATACATATATTTATTATAATGGAGTAAATGCATAAATAATTCAGAAATCTCAAGCATATATTTTAAATATACATGATAGATGCAGATCTAGATAAAGGCGCCCATATACGCAGACGCAGAAACAAATTTACCTTGGAGGCAGTCACAGTTCTCAGCCTCCTTCCTCACCACATCAAGCACTGAATCAATAAGTTCAGCACCCTCCGTGTAATGCCCCTTGGCCCAGTTATTCCCAGCACCGGACTGTCCAAACACGAAGTTATCCGGCCGGAAGATCTGTCCAACCGGGCCAGACCGGATGCTGTCCATGGTACCCGGTTCGAGATCCATGAGTACAGCCCGGGGGACAAATCGGCCACAACTAGCCTCATTGTAGTACACATTGACCCGCTCCAGCTGCAGATCCGAGTCGCCGATGTATTGTCCGGTGGAATCGATGCCGTGCTCCGCACAAACCACCTCCCAGAACTTGGCTCCGATCTGGTTGCCGCATTGGCCGCCCTGAATATGAAGGATTTCACGCATTTTGTGTGATAGTATGTGTGTGAAATCAACTGATTTAAGTGTGTGTTGTGTGTATTTTGGAACGAGGGTTTGGAATCGGGGAAATAAAGAGAGGAAAATGGGAATATATTGGGGTGGGACAGAGAGCGGGGAGGATTTATACGTTAGAATTTTGAAATCGGGTTTTGGTTAAGTGCGAGAAGCGAGAGCTTTACGTGGTGAGATTGGCCACGTGGCAAGTGATAAGTAGATAATGTTTGCAAA
>CAIGRL010072571.1:0-19976 GCA_903798325.1 Fraxinus xanthoxyloides | reverse complement strand
TCATTCTCATTCTTATTCTTTTTCTCTTTCTTCATTTTAACCACACATTCTATCAATAAAATAATATTACACATAAACCTAAAAATTCTCCTTACTTTTTAACCACACATTCTTTCATCAATCACTATTCAAAAACTCATTTTTTCAAAAAATGGATACCAAACGGGCACATAATTTGAAGATCTTGAACAGCAATTCAATACAGCAGCTCTGCAATGTTGCCTAAACCTTTTGAGCTACTGGTACTATTTGTGTGACCTAAAATATCCGATTAATTTCAAAATACACGATTCGGAAGACGTTAACAATCCTTTTCTGTGACTTGTGTACTGAATTGAGCTATGAATGTGGGTTACTGGAATGTTAAATTTTATTGTTCAGGGATCCGATTGTAAATGGAAATTGGTTGCTGAATTTTAGGGATAGAACGCAACGGAAACAAATTTAAACCCGATATCTTAGAATTGAAATGGGATAATATTTAATGTCTAACATATGAATTTTTCCCTCAAAAATATTGGTGGATTTTATCCGAAATTATTGAATTTCAATCAAAAATATTACACACCCCTATGAGACATTGCGATCCAATTTTTAAAGAGACGCTGCTCCCCATTTCCCCAAACCTTTTTTAGACAAAAATAAATATACCATTTACCGAAAAAAACTCGTCCCACTGAGAGCAGTAATAAAAAGGAAGCCATGTCTTTATCTTTCAACTTGATACATTGTCCATTCTCTTGAATTCATTCAATTCAGAAGTTACATTCCTTTCCTCAATAAATGAACAAATGAACTGTACAGCTTTAAGTATGTCTCTGCGATATGCCAATATTATGAGAACAGAAACGGCATTAACTTTGTGGAGACGAGAGAAACCTATCTCTATAAGTACATCAAACAGCTAGGTAACAACTGATTATAACATACAGTGTGAAGATAATAATAGAGAATGAGAAAGGGCTACGATAGACAAAATAAAAAGAAAAGATTAAAAAAACAGAAGGAAAAACTTCCCATCTCCTTCGAACAAAATGTACCTGTCGCGAAAATTCATGAAAGATCTTTAGCAGCATTGCACCCAGTATGGCAAGATTAGAGAAGCAAAATTTACTATTTACATTCCGCGCATCAGAGTTCCACTTCATGAAGGTCTTCCCCAAAACCTGGCCCATTCATTCCTGGTTGCCCTAAAGAGTCAGTTGGCGTGAACGGTGAAGGGTGCATACCCAATACCTCTCCCAAAGGTTTTACTTCAGCCTTGTTTGGAGGACTGAAAGAACCGTCAAAGCTTCCACTCCATGATACCGTACGCCGTGAATTAGCCGAAAACGAGCCGTTGCTACTCTTCATCTCCGTGTTAGAGATGTTGTCCATGCTTGCAAATCTTTGCATGGCCATGGAAGATGGAAGTGCAGGAGACTGGAATGAATCACTTGTAGAGGAAGTAGAAGGATTTTCATTAGTATGTGTAGTATCTAGCATGCTATTTGCAGGGGTGTCGACGGACTGTTCAACAAAGGGTACGGGTGTTGGCATAAAGAATTTTGGGTTTGCTCCGCTTGCTGGTTTAGCGGAAGGAACAGACGGTGACTGGAACAAATTTGTTGGGTTGCCACCACCCTTGTTAAAAGTGTCAACGTACCTGCCAAAACAACAAATGTGAGCTCATCAATATACACTGTTACACAAGGACATGCAGAACACATCCAGACAGTTCATATTTTTTAATTTATTTATCTTTTAAATCACATTATAAAGACAACAGTGAGCACATCATTTCAGAATCTGTTCTATAGCAATAATGAGGTGTACAGCACATCCAGGCGGTATGTGGTTACTGCTATTTTTATCTCTCTCTTAAATCTCATTATAGCCATTTCCATAGTTCTCCAAAATATGATCAATAAACAATTTGAAATGGGCAACAATAGGGAAGCACAACTCTCTATTGCAAGTTGCAAGAGATGCTATAATGGTTTTTGGTTTGCCAAGTCCAATGGCATCCCAAGTAACAAAAATATAACCTTATAATCATATTTAATTCAGAAATTGACTGGCGCTCTAATCCATTCTAGGACCATTTCAGGACTCGCGTCATATTTCACTGAATCCTAATAGGGTCGAGAATGAGGCAGTCCACAAAAAAAGTGAATTTTTATATTACCTCGATCGAACACCCATTCTTCCGCGTGCTGAGAATTGATTGGAGGTTGGAGGAAGCGGTGGCATTCCTGAATTATGATCTGGACCACTTGAGCTTTTAATCTCAGTACTTCCATTGCTATAAGAAGCTTCGCCTTGTAATGCACTTGTTAAGTTATAATCCAATGTTCCATTCTGGAAAACTGAAGTTGGTGGTGGGGGTGGAAGGGCTGCTTCCTGAGCTGGAGGTTCAGCACCTTCCTCCACCCATCTCTTAAGCTTCTCGTCATAATAAAACTTGTTTTGATCACCCAATTTTGCCTACAGAAAAAGTACGACCACAATAAAACTTTCATACATATCTAATTCATAATTCGAATAGCAAGACACTGAGTCAATTTTAGTGTGAATATATAACTCGATCAAACTTACCTGGCGACCTTGACGGGGTTTCAACACTAAACCTACAGTCTTCTGCAATAGCTGGGATCCAAAACCAAAACGGCCAAAACGAGATGTACTTCCTGCTGATGATGATTTAACGTGCTCGCTAGTGGAATTAGCTCCCTTAACTGAATCAGCCTGACCCTACACAAATTGGCAAGATTTCATACAAGTTCTACCCAAATTACAAGAATGTCTCAACACATCGATCAATCAGTAAATGTTCGATTTTATTGAGTGGAAACTGAGGCGCTGAGATTAAAAGTTAAACAAACCTGTATTGGACTAAATCCAAAGTTGGGTTCTGAAATACTTCTTGTATGCATTGTCATTCTACTGCTGTCAGCTGTCCCTTCACTTATAGACTCCAAGGATTGAGAAGGAATCAATGACGACATGGCCATTGTTGATTGACTAGTTGATACCCTAGGTCCCATTGATTGATGATGATGCTCAGTATCATGTCCAGTCCAGCCTGCCGTCGGCATAGACGGGGGCAAGCCACCAACAACCCGATGGGCAGTACTATCAAAAAGGTTAAGCAATTTGCCCACCAATTTTGCAGGAGCTAAATTTGTGGAGAATCCACCCTGCATTCCAGAATGTTATATTTATAGGCATCCAGAAAATTTGGACAAAATGCAAGCTAGCAGATAGAGAAATACCTGTTGGTGAGCTTTTATCCTTTCCTCAAGAGATGATACTAATTGTCTGAGTGATTCCACCTCAAGAGATCGACCAGTTTTAAGTGATTTTAACACTGCTTGACAATACCTAAATTATTGAACAATAACATTACAACAAAAAAGAAAAATATGGAAAAATAAACTAAAAGTAGTAGCACGGTAGATACTTCAATGCATCAGACATTCTCCCAACTTCTGCCAACATATGCGCATACACGAGCTTGTATGGCTGAAATGGAAGAAGAGTAAACTGAGAGTTCCCTAGCATCTTTGAATATTCATATATCTCTGTCCTCTGTCCAAACAAGTAAAGGCCATGTAAGCTGGGCTCATCACCAATAACAAAACAAACACAAGCATACAAACTTAATGCATTATGAACAGGCAACTGGCACCATAATTGTCGCTTGTAACCACCTAGATGACTGGGCTTGGTTCCACTGCAGTGCCACAATTGCCTGGCTAAGTTAATTTAAACAAAACTTCCTTAAATTATCGATTTAGCAATATAAAACTTTATATGAGTTAGCATTGTTGTGCCATTTTGGGCAATGTGTACAGTCAAAAGCTATATCAAATACATATTATACAAGCCAAAGGAGACAAATGTTGAAGAGCTAGGAAAAGAGTACATGGTGTTCCTGCTTGTCATGTTTTTATTCAATTTTGCCTTTTCTTCCTTTTATTTTAAAATGCAGCCCAGGAAGAGTGCTCAATCACAGGCAGGGGGCATTTCCTATGCTCATAAAGGCACTTTGACAACTTTAAGTGAAACAGAACATTATTGGTCACAAACAACTCAGCCAAACCTGAATAGCCTCTGGACTAGCATAAGTTCGTGGAAATTTCCAGTGATCTGCACCAACAAGACACAGCCTTGCGCTGTCTGAATACGCCTCAAAATTCGCTTCCGCAACCAAATAGCATATGTGAGCTGCTATAACCTGAATAATAATTTCACAGAAAGCAACACCACAAGTTTTTAAGTCAAGATTAAAACATGGAAAATAAGAAATAATCATATCCAGAAAAATAGACCAGAACATACATCACTTCTCTCTTTCCATAAACAATCTCCCAGATGAATAAGCACAAGTTCATCATCTTTTGTTCTGTTAGCAGCTATCACAGCCAAATTTTCTTCCCAGTCATCCAGCATGCCTTTGGCACCAAACTGGGTAAATGACCAAAAGAAGCATAAAGAATTTAATGATTTGAAGCTTGAGATGAATGTCTCGAAATTTCATCAAATGGACTTCAGAAAGAAATAAAATATGTATAATCAAAGGGATCTTGAAGTAAATTTTCTTGCAATATATATAAAGACCATCTACCATCAGGGCTGCAGATTAATAGGCCAAATGCATGTTATTATTTTCTCAATGAGTCAAAAAAAAA
Source organism: Fraxinus xanthoxyloides (assembly GCA_903798325.1). Lineage (NCBI taxonomy): Eukaryota > Viridiplantae > Streptophyta > Magnoliopsida > Lamiales > Oleaceae > Fraxinus > Fraxinus xanthoxyloides. The sequence goes on along the minus strand of CAIGRL010072571.1, from coordinate 15,303 downwards.
ATCTCATGAACAAGAAAGTTCTTATTTTGCTAATTTGTGATACCTTGAAATCTATACAAGGATACAGTAGCAAGGGAAACATAAATTCAACAGCAACATTCATGCATACCTGTGCAGGTTGCTGAGGCATATTTACAGCACCAGCCATGCTACTATCAGCTGTGGAATCCGCTGAGAAGACATCAGCTGGTTGACCAGCAATTAGCAGGCATAATGTTCGCAAAGGTGACCCCACTACCAACTGGCGAAGTGCCATTTGCTTCACAGTCTCAACGTAGAACTGCAATGGCCAAAGGCAATCGGTTTTTAAAAGCAAAAACTGACAGGAATGAGTATAAATATTGCATTTATCAAGGTATAATTCAAGCTATTCAATTTGCCAGCCTAAGTAAACATTTTTTATGCTCACCAACCTGATCACCAAGCTGTGCAGCAAGAACTAGGGCAGGACCCCACAACTGACCCTCTTGTGCATATTGTAAAGCCTCTTTCTTTCTCCCAGAAACCAGAAGACTTTGGACCTCAGCAGCTGAGGCCTAAAACATGAATTGGCACTTGTTAAGATGTTGTACCCAAAAAAATGAAATAAATAAAAAATAACTTCCAGGTTAACAATCAAATACCCGCAGTTGCCCTTCAGAAGGCAAATGCTGCAAGCAGTGGGAAACAGCACCATATTGACTAAATTGTGTACCATTCTTGGCAGAACCAAAAAGTTTGGCAACTGCAGAATCTGGAACATCGTTTTCCTTGAAAAATAAAACAATAAAAAATACAAGATTAGTGAATGCAACACCTCAATCAACAAACTACGAAGGCATCTTCAAGAAAAAAGAAAACACACCGTATAGTAGGACAGTAGGAAGAGTGATATTTTCCCAGGCAACTTGACATCATATCAGAAATATCCAGAACATTTTCCCTCGGATAATTTTAAACTTGTTCAGATTGATAGAGCAGAAACATTTATCTTATTCACACAGTCTCGTCGCCCAAGCATGTTTTTAAGTCTTTTAGACGCGCTAAAACATGTCAATCAAAGTTTTTTCCATAATTTGAGCAAGACTTGTGCTTCTTTAGTGCATCAAAACTCAAGAATGTGTGTCACACAGGAGGTTCATAATAATATAGATGGATCAATTGAAAAATAATTAAGTGGATCCAATGTGATGATAATATTGTCAGTAACCTCAAGTAGTTGCAACTGCATTTACAGGGCAAATATGTAATGTACCTTCAATGCTGCATCACTACCGAAAGGAGATCTAAGTTTTCCATAATACTGACAGGCTATCTTAAGCAATGACAGGAGCAACCTCAAAACTTCGCCCTTCCTGTAATCCATATCAGGAGACCCAGAGTTCATTATCCTCTCATCAATCCATCTGTTCAACTCCTTAACACCAAGACTTCCACCGGTAAGAGGACCAGGGAAAGATTGTCTACAGAGAACCTGCAAATAACTACCACCACCCATTCCAATGCTTGAAGCATCAACTTTCTCATTGACAAATTCTGCTAAGTTGAGAACAGAGATTGAACTTCCTAAAGGATTCTTCACAAAAAATACAAAAACATTTTCAGCTAAAGTAATACTATTAAGAAAACTAGAACAATGTAAATGTCAAACTAACCTGACTTCCAAATGTTGAACTCTCTATAGAGCTATTCTCTTTCATCACAATGAGCTTTCCACCAAAACCAAAAGTGACCAAAGCATGTGACGGACGGCCTGCAGATGATCTTCCAGCAGCAGGAGCAGACGAGAATTGATGGGCACTCTGCAATTGTTGCTGTGAAAAGGTAAGAGAACTCTGATTGCTAGAGTAGTCATTTGGGGCATGTTTGTGCTCATTTTGATTGATTCTCGGCTGATTAAACTGCTGGCTAAAGTTCCCACCAGGAACAAAACCTTGTGACACAGCACTCGTAGAGAAGTCATTCTGATTTTGACTTGCATTCCCAAAATATGAATTTGCTCTCTCATACTCAACAGTTTTTTGTCGGCTACTGAGACTGCTAGCGGTGAAGTCCTGCCCATGCTGACTGTGCAATTGTTGATTCCTATTATATTGTGAAGTAGAGTCACTCTTGGCAACAGTTTCAGGCTGCCACGTAGCTGATTTCTGTTGATTGTAATTACTGAAGGACCCAGCCCAGTTCTGATCTTGGCCTTGGCTGCTAAAACCTTGGGATTCATAGTTATTAACTTGGTCGTATCCACTGTATGTCTCCTGATTATTGTTATGAGATCCATTCTGATTCACCTGGTCTTGAGCTTGCACGGACTGAACAGATGAAGCATACGAGTCCAAACTGCGCCAATCCTGGGCAATTGTATCATAGTACCAACCAGGGTATTCAGGATAAAACACCATATGCTGTGGATACCCATTGTTTGCTTGTGAAGCCTGATTCCAATCAGATACAGCCTCAGTAGCGTCATTACTCACTTGTGAAACTTGATTCCAATTTTCTGTGCCTTTCGTAAGATCACTCACCTGTGATACAAGATCACTCACCTGTGATACCTGATTCCAGTTGGAAAAAGTCTCGATTGTAGCAGTCTCAGCTACAGTCTCAGTGATCGACTGAGCAGATTGCTGCAAATAAGCGACCTCTGCCTTACCGTGAGATTGCCCCCAATCAGAAGGCAAATTAGTGTCAACATCTGCTTGCACACTCGCACCTTCATTGTAACCATCCACCTGATACCACTGACCAGTATTTTGATCATACTTCCATCCCGGATATAGATTCTCCCAATACTGACTGCTATTCATATCCTGCGCAGCTGTACTCTGATCTGCAGTTGACTGATCTGAAGCTGTACCATAATTATATCCTTCTTGATTTTGCAAATAGTTAGTTGAATTCTCCACATGTGCAGATCCACGTACTTCGTTCCCAGAAGCAACCTTGGACTCAAATTGTGAACTATTCCCCACATTTCCAAATGCATCACCAGCAATATCCCCTCCCATATCAGTGAAAAAATCTGAATAGGATCCAAACCCTTGACTATTATTCTGAGCCAAATCAGTATGAAATGCACTCCAATCCACCTCTTTAACTCCTGAACCCCCCGATTCACCATCACTCTTACTCTTGACCGCAGTATTGGACAATACCTCAGCCTCAGCCTCAGCCTCAGCCTTTCCATTCTCTGATTTGTGTATCAAACTATCAAACTCAAATGACTTTGTCGACTCTAATGTACTTATACTCTCTTCCACATTCCCCACTATCATTTTCTCAACTTTCTCAGACTTCCTGCTTAAACCATCAACCCTAGTACTAATGCTATCATCATTTCGGTCATTAGCATCAGTGAACTCACAATCATTATCAAGCCGAGCGATACTCAAATTCGTAAAGGCCTTAGCCTCATCAATATCGTTCCTGTTGGCAGAATAGGGGCCTACGACTACCGATGATGTGTTGAAGTCCACATCGTCTTCGTCATTTACCAATTTGTCGAAGAAATCCTCATCAGTGTTATCCTCCACCTGGAATGGAGCAGGATTTGAAGCCATCTACTCGAACCCTAACCCTACTACGCAAAATCCCAAAACTTTACCCAAAAAAGAAATCAAATCCCTATATTATTCGAGTCCACAACGCTCAGATCCAACAAAAAAAAAAAATCCACCGAATTCCACAACAAAAAACCCAAAAAAAAATCCAAATCAATCAAGATCAAGGGTTTTCAGATCACCCAAATTCCACAATCATCAAATGAACAAGAAACACCCAAAATTCCCGATTTTTGGTTTAATTCAAAAGAAACCCATCTCACGAACAACACGAAAGTCATTGAGTAACTTCTCAACCAACAGATCAAATCGAATATTCTCAAATTAAACTAAAAACACACATAAAAATAAACCTTTCTTCTTGTATTATTCTAGAGAGAGAAAAGAAGGGGAGAGAGTGCGTGTGTGAAAGAGAAGACAAGCCCTTGATCTCGCACCCGAAGGTCTCAACAACCCACAGAAATTCTTGGTTTCTTACAATATTGTGTGTGCGCGTGTCTCTTCGTGCTATTGGGATTTATTTTGCGAGTTAATTAATCAAGGGTGAAAAATCGGACAGTAGATTTTGAGGGAAATGAGAGTGAAAATTGTACGGTAAATTTTGAGGGAACTTAAAAGAGCGTTTGGTAGAGCTAACAATCCAATTAAAATTAAAAATATAATCGTTATTGAGTTCATTCATCTAATAAAAATTAACAATAACAATTATATTTTCAAATTTAATTGAATTTTTAGCTCTATCAAATACGTTCTAAGAGCGAAAATCGATATGTGTTTGAGGATGGAGAGGGGGTGTGTGACCGTGTGAGATTTGGCAGCATTTACAATGTAGGGTTAATTTATTACAAGTCGGCTTATATTATAGGTGACTCATGCAGCGAACGTGTGGCACTTGGTGCACAATTAGGTCGGAAGGGGTGTCCAATCAATTTATGTGCCAGTTAGATTGCAACAAATTTATGTGGGTGAGTAATTATAATTGTGTTTAAATCAATAAATGTTCATTAAATTTTCTTGGGCTTATTATTTATCGAAGTAAAAAGCGTATTTCATTACACGTTCATTTATAAAAAAAATCTTTTCAATCCATCATTCGTACGAATCAATTACCTTTTTCTTGACGGAAAAATCCAATAGATAGAAAAAATATTAGCTAGCATTCATATGATGTTGAATTCTCAATCCTTGCACCACAACAAAAACGTAGGAGCCAAGACACATTTTTGCACTCGTAGGGACACAAACATCTTCCTCCACACCGCCATCTCTGCCCAAAATAGAAAAATAGAAAAAATATCATCCTCTTCCAATAAAACGTATTGAATAGCAACCCACTTAAAGAGACCGAACATCAATTACTCGTATTCAGGATCGGCGATGAAATTGAGAAATTTATCGGAAGGGTCAAAGGAAGGAGTGGGAAAGAATGTAGTAGGCGGTTTCACTGAACGGTGGGATCTTGAATATATTTATATTATATTCATATCCATTTCGAGGATGGATATGAGAGGTGATGGTAACCTGGCATTATGTGACAGTGGTATTGGTGATTTGATACATGATGTGGCGTTATGAATCTTTGTTGAGTAATATCATTCATCTAGACTGTTGATGATCATTAATCTTGATTCCAATTACATTATTGGAATCCAAAATAGATCTCTATATTTATATTTGAAAGGTTCGATCACTTAGTCCATTTCATTGGCATTTTGCAGACTATTAACTGAATAATATTATTTGTCTTTGTTGAGGGATGGAGTTAGGGTGGTGGAAGGTTTTTACACCATTCGAAGTCGTGTGTTCCTATAAGTATAAAATTGTGTTTTGGCTCTTGCGGTTTCTCTTTTTTTTTTTTAATTTTTAATTTTTAATTTTTTTTTTCGGGTAGTGGAACGATTTAATGCCATTTGAGGGCTAGCTCGGGTTTCCGTATGCCAAGTGGACTTTTTTAGGCAACAAAAGGAATTGTTATGTTGGTCGATAATTTGAATATTTGAACAAATTGGTTCTTAACGTGTCATTCTAATTTCAAAGTTGGTTTTGATGGTAAACAGTGTCTAAATTTCTCTTAAATCCTCATATGATTCTCACATATTCAATTTTATGAAGCTTTACAACTTGGATTGGTATCAAAAAAATTAAGGGAAAACTGTAGTAACAGTCCCTAACCTTTCTGTTTTTTATATATTTTACCTCAACCTTCATTTTGTGCCACCACATGTCATAAACCTTTGAAAAAATATAAGGCAAGAGGTCCAAATGGATGGGATCGTTAATTGACAAAATGAGTAGATTTTGACCAAATTTAAAATGGATAAAATGATAATTTTGCTATTTACCATATTAAATTAACAAAAAAAAAAAAGACTTATTCATTATCTCTCTTCTTCACTTCACCCACCACTCCTACAACTATCTTGACCTTAAACCAAATCAAATAAACCTTTTGGCCACGATGACTCGCCATCGCCGCCACCGTCCTTCGGCGTCACTCTACTCCGACCAACCATCACACAAACCACTAAACAACCATACCACTAGAAAGCTCTCACTGCCCTCTACTCAAACCACCCAATATCGGGCATCAAGGCTTCCTGAGTTGGCCGGATTTACACCTTAAAACCACCTACTCGCGTTTACAAATATTGGCGGCACAGCCTCCTCCGATGATACTCACGGATTACCCATGTCACATGTGGATTCTACTCGTCTGGGCGCCCCTGACCATGGTCTTCTAACATCAAATATTGCTACAAATCAAAATCTATATGTCCATTTGAACCCAGTGAAAAGGAGCTTTCTGAACCATTTTCCGACGTCGGTTGTGGAAGTCAAGATTGCAGACCACCCACTCTCGAACCTCCTCAACAAGGTGCATCCATTGAACCCATGGGTTTTCACCAGTTTGGCCTTAATTCGATGAATCAAGCTCATGCGGTTCGCGACCAGTGCGTCCCCGTCAACCATGAATCAACTAATGCATCTATACTGCTCCAAACTACAAATTCCATCAACGCACTTTCAATTCATGATGATAAGACAATGGGTCATGAATCAATTGCACATATACAACTTTTGAGTGAACCAATTAGAGTGAGGGTAGGGTAGTGGGTGGGGTGAAGAAGTGAGATAATGAATAGCCTTTTATTTTTATTTTTTGTTTATTTAATATGGTAAATAACAAAATTATCATTTTACCAATTTTTAAATTTAATCAAAATCAACTCATTTTGTCAACTAACGGTCAAATAGATGATTTCCATCCATTTGGACACTTGTGCTGCATATTTTCTCAAAGGTTTGGGACCTGTGGTGGCACAAAGTGAAGGTTGAGATAAAGTCTGCAAAAAACAAAAAGGTTAGAGACCACTGCTACAATTTTCCCAAAAATTAAAGCGAAACATGATGTGCCTTGTGTTTGAGCATCAAATAAAAATTTACTCCCTATCATCCCTTGCCCACGTAAAAAGGAGGACTTTTTTGGAAATTTACAATCACAACAAAACACCAATATAGTTACTAAAAGCTTCNACCAATTTTTAAATTTAATCAAAATCAACTCATTTTGTCAACTAACGGTCAAATAGATGATTTCCATCCATTTGGACACTTGTGCTGCATATTTTCTCAAAGGTTTGGGACCTGTGGTGGCACAAAGTGAAGGTTGAGATAAAGTCTGCAAAAAACAAAAAGGTTAGAGACCACTGCTACAATTTTCCCAAAAATTAAAGCGAAACATGATGTGCCTTGTGTTTGAGCATCAAATAAAAATTTACTCCCTATCATCCCTTGCCCACGTAAAAAGGAGGACTTTTTTGGAAATTTACAATCACAACAAAACACCAATATAGTTACTAAAAGCTTCCCTAAGCCATAAACATTCTGAATTATACCTCGTTTCGATTTTAAAAGGCGTGTAGCATAAACCAACTTTAGGGGGTATCTTGATTATGATATGCATTAGCACTTTAATACATATTTTCGTTAAGCACTCGTATTTATGTATTTACACGTGATGAAGAAGTTTGTCTTAAGGCCATTACGAAGGTCAAGATCCGACTCAACCTTTAGATAAGTTGTTTTCTAACTATGACCCCAACTTTTTTAAAGAAAAAGCGTTCCATATCATTTTACCAAGCGAATCTTTGGAGTCAGATTTTTTTTCATCAATAATCATTAAAAACACTGTTTTTAAAAAATGTAAAATAAATTTTACCTTAATTATTTAAAATATAAGGAGTTACTTTAAGAGTCAAAATTGTGATCCTATAGGCTTTGAAAAGTGGATTATGCCATTTTTTCAGAAAGAATTGACATATGAAGCGATGGCGGAAGGTAATTGGATGGTAAAGTCGACCGTTTTTTAAACAATTCAATGATAGAATGTCATGTAGTAATATGTTAAGTTTTTCTGGCAATGTAACATGATTCTAGAAGACTCATGTACGATATGCGCTAATTGGATACTATAGGAGATCTTACAAAATTTTATGGACAAGTTGGAAGCTCTTGGTCTCGAGAGTAATATTTATACATCGATTTGAAATTTGTTGAATAGTTATATTTTAATGATATAGAGATCAATAGCGAACATAAAGATAATGGCAATGAAAATGAACGGTGATGCACACGAGTAATTCCCCAAGTATACAGAATTACTCAGAGGGGTCCCTGTCAACGTATAGGGCACTTTTGCCCTGTACGTGTAGCATATCTTTGCATACAATGCAATTAAAATTCTTGTATGAATGCCTTCTTGTAGGGCATATCAATGGAAAAGAAATTGCATGTATCGAATGGATCACATAATGCAGTATTTTCTTACAAATCATTCATGCTAAAGTTGATTGTTGCTCCTTTATAGTTTGAACTATCTATGAGGTATTGGATATTAAAATTTGGATATTTATAGACAAAGAATAAGAAAATATTTAATTGTCTTTTCTCTCTATCCATTGGCTGGAAAAAAAAAAAGAGAAGAAGAAGAAGAGAAACTCGTTCATTTTTTTCTAGTGAATCATTCTAATTCTAAGTTCTGTACAGTTGAATAAAAATTTAATAGACCGTTTGATATAATTATTATGCTTAGGGTTATGATTAAAAGAAGATCAGTCACATTATATGAACCTACTCACCACTTTGGATTATCTTAGATTTAAAGAACCATTTAAGATATAACAAAACATAGTGTAATGACTTTAAAGTATTGAGTAATAAGACAAGTTCTAATAAATGAAAAAGTGTAGAACTAGAAATTTCGTCCACCCAGTTAAATATTGTCATGTATACCTTAGCATACATATTGATCTATTGTAGCACGGTCGGTATATAAGAGTACTCGACCTCAATTAAATAATTATCTCTTTTTCGTTAATTAGTAAGACATGTAACTGTAATCGAGTATAACTGATGTATAATATTTTTATTTTTTCCTTATGTGATTTTTGGTTACAAGTATATGAAGTAGCTTGGTAGCTAATTGACAACACTCTAGTATTCATACTTTATATGCTCGGAAACAATTTTAGGGGGGTGTCCTCAATTAAAATTGTGATGAATTTTAAAAATCCTTCTAAATTTAGGTGTTTTCAATTGAGATTTTAATGAAGTTCGTTAAAATTTAAGTGTCCCCAATTGAAATTTTAATGAAATCCTTCAAAATTTAAATATCCACGATAATGGGTAGATTTATAAAGATTTTATTAGTGGATGAATTTTAAAATACTTGAATGAATTTTAAGCTTAAAACTACATATAACCAAATCTTTTGAAATTTCACCATATTTAATGAAATTCTTATGAAATTTGTGAAAATCTATTCAAATCCATGAAATTTATTAAAATTTATAATATTTTTAAACTCATCAAAATCTTAGTTGAAGATGTCCCCGTTATTCAATCTTCGAGAACAAATAATTTATATTTTAATGAAAATCAAGCCAAACGACTGAATAAAATTGTGAAAGTGTTAATTAAATAAATTTAATTAAAAGTTTGTGAGTGCAATTTTGGCACCAAATATATTTTAATGAACGTCATTGTATGACTTTTTTGAATAAATATTTCCATCTTGTCCCAAAAGTCAAAATGTCAAATGCAATCAATTCTGGAGGCTTTAATTAAGAAGTTAGTCTACATTTGATGTTTGATTTTGACTAAACGTGAAAGAATTATTTCTAAAGAAATTGTTTTCTTCTATTAGTTATATTGGTATTTTCTTTTTCAATTTACGTATAGTTTATCATGTTATAGTCTTACAAGTGAGGTGTTCTTGTCTTCATTCTCTTACTCATATTTCTCTATTTTTTCTTTCTTTGAGAATTTTACTTTTTTGAATTCGAAAAGTGATTATAAATCGTTATGATAATCGATGCAATGAAGTTGATGTGAACGAGTAAAAAGTTGAGATTTTCATAAATTTTTAAATATAAAGTAAATATCAAATGATTCAAGATCGAACACCAAAAAGCTGATGCAAAATTGAGAAACTCTTAATTGAGATTTTAGCCCTCATTTGATAAGAATTAAAATTAAATTTTGATAAAAGTTGATGAAATGTATAGTTAAAAAATTGTAAATTTCATAAAAATATATGATTAAAATTAGTTATTGATTTTAATTAAAATTAAAATTCGAATTTTAATCCGTAACAAATGGGGCTTATTCAATTCAAACAAAGCTCTCAAATAATGAGTCCCAAATCTCTTTTTAAAGAACTCGATATCCTACACGAAGTTTATTCTAAACAATTTATGCTCATCCTACACCCTATAGCGACAACTTTAATAATTAGTAAGTCAATATTGTAACATGGTATTGATTTAACACCGATCCCAATTGACAACTCTCGATGCATTTCATTTTTCTTCTACTTTCTTATTATGTCCTTGTGCATTCTAATTTTATAAAACCAACCTTGTTTGGGTTTCATTAACAGTTACTGAAATTATAATGTCATAGATTTAATTGATAAAATTTAATAAGAAAGATGGTATTTATAATGAGTACTAACGATAATCTTACGTGACAATTTGTTATTTGATACTAATTTTTTATTGCCTCATGAATTAAATGACAAACTGTTACATGTATACACTTAAAATGACTGTCGATATTCTTCACTATAAATAGAATTACTCAATTAATTATCCGATCTGCCCCCATCATAATCTCCCAACGTGCACTTCTCTAGCTTCTAATTCATTGGAATAACATGTATATCATCATTTACATTAATTTTTACATTTTGCGACGTGATAACAAATCATTTGAAGTTAAAATTTTTGACAATTTTTTATCCAATCAACACTCGCCAACACATCGTGTCAACCATAATGTCAAAAAAGAACATAATTTCTCCTAGAAGTTAACATTCACAAATTATAGGTCCATCGCATTCACCATCCAGACCAGGTTGTTTTACAAATGCATTTTCTTCCTAATTATTTGGTTAGCAACTTGTCAAGAAAATCCACCAATTTTGCCTTTTCAAGATGTACCATGGCCATCTCTATACTATCATGGCTAAGAACCCGGATATCCTTTGGAACATCTGAAACTTAAAGAACCTCTTCATAAATAGAGGCAAAATCCTTGCTCAAATTTAACATTTCTTCAACTTCATCGATATTGTAGACTTCTGAAGATTCAAACATCGACTCATTTGGCATATATATGTTTTGACCAAGATCTTTGACAATTTTTTTATCCAATCAACACTCTTCGAGATGTTATTTGTACTCAAATTTTGATCTAAAATCCCAAGCTTCGACCACCGGTTTCAAGCTTTAGAATGATGGTCTTGGCTGAGTCATTTACAAAGATAAACAAGATTTTCATATTTATCTAATTTTCAGGCAACCCGGGATCAACCGTGCTGCTTTTGAAACTCAAAGTAGTGCCAGATTTCAGAAACCTGGCACTACCCATTCTTACAAAGGCAATTGCTATCAAGTGGTAATACCAGCGAAAACTAAAGGGCTATCCACTCTTTTAGCGGGCACTTTGTATTTCAGACCAACAGAAAGAAGAGCGGGTGAATGAAATATGCAGTCTTCTACCTTAAACTGGCAGACCCAGCTCTAATTCAAATGAATTAAAAATATCAGAAACCAACCCTCTTTCATGAAGATCAAAACTAGAATGCTATTTCCACATAATAACTAAAGGAAAATTGATATGCTATGATCATCAAAGCATAAATTTAAGCTTTGAACAAACACCCAGTTCAAATAATTATGGTTCCGAGTGATTTGTCTAGAAAGCCAATGTAGACCACCATAGACATCTCTATGTAGGGATAGATTATAGCCATAGACGCATAACAAGTAGTGAGAAGTAGCGTACTATAGTAAAATGCCTAATCAAGTGCCAAGACATCTCGACGAAACCAGTAAAACAATAATAAAAATTGTAAAAATACATACTAAAGTCATACTAAACCAGAATCCATTTCAAAGATCCACAACAGAGGCTGGTTAAAAATAAGTCCATAAAAGGCAAGCTAAGAGAGCTCAGCTCAAGGTCCTCAATAAGTCAATGCACAAGCATTATAAAATAATACTTTAAGCATAAGCTTTGAGGCGTTGAGGAGCACTTCAGTGCAAGAGTTGTACCCCCTTTCAAAAACAAGGGCCAAAACAGACCAAGTCCATAGTAGTTAATAGACTCATTCATGCGTTGACTCTCTCTCTCTCTCCCCCCAAAATCTTTCGATAAATAAATTGAGATATAGCAGTATATGTATGGTGAGGTACTATTGAAACACCTTCTGCACAATGAAAGGTGCTATCAGCGAACTCCCATGTTTAATTTAGGCCTCCCATGAATCAAATAAACACAGAAGAGTTTATTTGGGATTATGAAGGCACGACTCCCTTTCTCATACAGATGTCTATATTACACATGTTTCCATGTGTATGCATCCAAGTAACTGTTCTTACAAGATTTAATACAATCTCTCGAGTGTGATGTAGTCTCTATAATATGACGCACCATGGCGAAAGGGTACTACAAAGTACACTATACCAAGTTAAACAGAATTCACTGATGAATCCCTAAAACACTAACTCACACTCCCCTCAAACCATTATCGTAAGAAAATTTATAATTTGTGCGGTGATGTTCTGCCATTCAACTAGAACTCACTTGCCCACAAAATCAAAAGGAACTATAACTGAATAGGTATTTCATATTTGTGTGGTGAAGTCCTATTGAAACCTTGCCATGTAACTTGACATGCTTACAGTAGACTCCCCAAGTCAATGTAGGCCTTCTATGAAACAAATAAACACGAATAGTTTATTTGGAATTCGGAAGGCACGGATACCTATTTTTTGGGTGTACAAAAATACACGCATTAACGTGTTAGAAAAGGCAAGTCTTGTGTAACTGTAAAAAGGACTTGGTTTGGTATACATAATTATTGTACATATGAGTGTCCATAACCATCACATGGGGTGGGGTCCACATTTTTGGGGCATACCCACGTGTAACGATTATGGACACCCTTATGTACAATAATTATGTACACCCAGCATTTTTCCTGTAAAATTGTAGCTAAAAACTAAATGAAGGTATAAATAGAACCGAAAAACAGAAATACGAGCTAACAACACCCTCCCTCTATGATATGCAGGTGCGCTAAGTCTTAAGATCAGACTATATATATTGGTATCTACGGAAATAATCGTGGATAATAGTTCACATCCACGACTCGAAGTTTAAAAATTAATTTCCAGAAACATAAAAGCAATATCTAAAAAACTACTTAACTGCAGCAGGATCCAACAACAACAGAGCCTTTTTCAAGTAGAATTCTCTATAGCTCATTTACCACGATCACAATTTCCTGTGTCTGGATACAATTAATCATCTATAACTATTTTGTAGTAGCATTTCAAAATATCTAGAGTCAAATGCATCGACCATATAAATAAATTGAAATGAAAACAAGATTAAGAGCATGCACAACAAGAATAGAATTCACCGGTAATTAAAAAAGGAGTAACAATAAATATTATCAGGATAGGAAATTTATATAACATCCGGATTAATATAGATATGTCGAGAGCAAGAAGCGGCGAAGGATTGACGGGTGAGGGTTTTGAAAACGACGTCGTGGCGTTTTTCAACGGCGGATTTGAGGGTAGAGATCGACGATCTGTTTGGCTTTGGCTGAGTCCTAACAAAGAAGCCAAATTTTGACTGCTTTGGTAGCATTTAAGCTAAGCCACACAAGCACTTATTCGGCTGCAATTCGAAACATAGATTCTGAAAATTGGAGAGAAGACTAGTATTTATCTGGGAGTTGGAGGGAGAGAGGGGCGGCGGTGGCCTTGAGTTTAGGGTTTAGGGTTTTTGCCTAATGGCGAATGAATTGTTAAATTATTATTGGACACCCTTAAGTTTCGTAAAATAAACTACTTCCCCTTATCTTCGATTATTCATATAATGACCCTTATTGTATTTCAATTTCATGTGAATTTACTTAAATTTACATATGTAAAATTAAGTAAAAATATATCACCCTAAGTCCATCCACTAATTTATTTTCATTAAATTGTTTTAGAATTTTTTGTAAAACCTTAATATTTATAAAATATATCACTCTAGTTATTATCGAACATGTCTGGAAAATCGACCATCCATATCAACCTGCCCCTGTGATTTTGATACTTAAATTTCAACATATTGCTAATGTTTGTTTTCCGTCTTGGATGCGCAATTTGAAAGCTTCATCTAAATATCAACCTGATGAACCTCTCGAGGAACCTTGAGAACCAGGTGACATACTTGTCGACCACAGACTCGTGCTTGTCTACAGAACAAGGCCCCATTTGAAGTTTAAAGCCTCTATGTTGCATAGCATTTGTCTAATTGTGGATTTAAGCAGTAGCTTCTAATTTTGTTCCGCATATTCCTACGTTTTCCAACTCCCAAAGTCAGGTCTATCTTTACTCTCTTTCCCTAACGTCTAGCTATGTCATCGAGCCGAACCGAGCCCAGCCAAAAAAATGAAGCTCGGCCAGAGCCTTAGAGGGTCGAGCTGGCTTGGGTTTTTGTTTATTTTATATTTTGCTGCCTTCGCAAAGGCAGCTTTAAGCTTGCAAGTTGCCTGCTCTTTCAATTTTTTTTTTAATGGACAGGCTCGCTCGAGCTCGGCCTGAGCCTCGGCTCCGGCTTTTTACGGATCGGGCCGAGCTTGAGCTGTCGAGTTTTTTTGTCATCTCTACTAACATCTAACAACAAAAATTGCATATGTATAAAATCAATCATACACATTTGACGACTGTTCTAAACATCAAAATTGAAATTTCCAATATGAGCATAACACATGAAAAATTAAATCTAGCCACATAAAGATCAATTTTTACAAATTTCAAAGATACCTAGGCGAGGATTCTTCAAAGAAAGCCCACATATACAATCAATTTCACGACTAGTCTTCAAACATATATAATAACCACCGTCCAAAATCTTCTGCTTTTTTTCCTACCAAAAATCCTTGAGTCCATTGTTAAGAAATTGAAAACATATGGTGGAAGAAGTGGATGGGTTAGGGTGAAAAAAATGATATATATAAAAAATGGTGTGGCTGTATAGACATATAAAAATTGTGCTGATAGACATATAAAAGCATTAAAGAAATTATGATATGATAGACATACGAGAATTGTGTGGATGTATAGTATTTAAATGAATGAATTTAATAAGGGTCATATTGATATGTGAGTTGATAATAGCAGTATTTTTTTTTTTTTTT
>CAIGRL010072488.1:0-16300 GCA_903798325.1 Fraxinus xanthoxyloides | reverse complement strand
TTTCTTGTGTTGAAAATAATTTATTCTTTAATGATTAGACAGTAGACTGATTTTCTTTTAATTTTGTATGAAATTTAAATCTAGTTGTATGTTATTCGGCACAATTTAAATAAAGCCTTTGGTAACGATTCATATATTTATTCTTGAGAATTTGGGTTGTTACACAGACTCTTCATTTTTCTTCCTCAAAGCCTCTACCTCTTCCTTGGCATTGTTGGCAGCTTTCTCAACCTGGGAGGCCTTATTGGCAAAACCCTGATTTTTACTTTGAAGGTTTTTTAAGAGGGTTTCAGCCTCTATGGCCATACCTACCGCCCTTCCCGTTTGGTCTACCATCGTGGCTAAGACATTAATGGAATCGCTTTTCTCCACGAAGGATTGCCATTTTTCCATCTAGTACTTATGGAAGGTTGTTGTGCAGTCTGAACTTCAGGGGGAAGAAGGTCTAGTACCTTAGATTCAAGGCCGTCGGTCCTTTTTGCCACGATAAGTTTTGTTTATGGGAGTTCAGAAGTGGTGGAGTTACTTGAAGTCATCGCCTTCTTTGTAGAATTATGCCTCTGGAGCTCCACGACAGTTGGCCTTTTCTGTCCCCAGAGGCCGCAGCTATTGACACTTCCATTAACTTTTCCCCTGCTGGGACCTCAGAGCAAAGGGAAAGAATGTTATTGGAGCTGCCCACCCCGGTGGTGGACAACCTGAATTTTTTCTTAGGCTTTTCTACCGCCACCTTTTTGCCCTTGTCTGCCAGGAAGGTCGTCACTCCTCTTGACCGTCAGCCTCCCCACTGACCCTTTCAATTTTGTCCCTCACCTGCTTTCCTCCAACAGATGAGGGCTTCATTTCTTTACGACTAGAGGTGGTGGTGGCCGTTAGGATCGTGGCCATGTTGGGGGTGTGATGCCTCATCTTTTCAAAGGTTTCTATAAGGAAAGATACAAGGTCAGACACGAGTAAATTTGGGAAACCTAAGTTAAAAGTCACAAGTAAAGACGAATTTATACCTCTATTGGCCATTAGACAATTCTTTGAAAAATCGTTTGGAGAGGATCAAACGATCGAAGTCACGAGACGAAGAGGGTCGGCGGTAGATGCCCGTCAAAGTATCCCAATCACTCTTACTTAGGTCGAAGTGCTCAATGACCCTGCAAAACAACAAGTTTTCTGTATCAAGTTCAACAAGCTAAATGCAGAGGCGACACTCATTAGGCTCGGAGTAAGAATGTGGGACTTTGACATGGGGAACAGTGTTACCCTTCACACTCCTACCATTTTCCCCGAACTCAGAACCACATCTCTTTCTATTCTTTGATGGATGAGGGTACGCCCAAGATAAAAGGAGAATGTTCCATTCTTTGATTAGGAGTAAGGGCATGTTCTCGCATAGGGATGTCTCTTTTAGAGGAAATATGTTCCTGCCAATTGGGCCCAAGCGTTAAGAACAACCCGAAAAAAAGGATGCAAAGGTAGGTGAAGCCTAGGCTTAAGGAGAAACTTGCTGATGGCGATGCAGCCCTGCCTCAGATAGCAGGCTTGCTCATCGGGAGAAGGAGAGATGAGCTCTATGTCGTATGGAATCCTATATTTGTCACTAAGGTTGGCTAAGTGGGTTGGATCTACTGAAGAAGGGATTTGGCTGCCCCCTAAGCAGTATCATCATTTGAAGGCCTACCCCCTAGATATTGAGGCACCTCGTCTAGCCTCAATGGCTTTGATGAGGTCGGCTGTGTTTGTGATTTTTACCCTCATTTGACTAACTATCTCACTAAGGTCTACGTGTTTCTCGGTAGATTTTGAAGACACCATTGATTTGCAAGCTAGTTCAAAACTCTTTCAAGTTAAAAAATTGCAGTACTTACGAGTTTCTTAAGGTGACAAAGAAGAAGGAACACTGAAGTTCACGAAAGCAACAAGAAGAAAGGAAAAACTCGAAGAAAAGAACACTTGGAAGAATTTTAAAAAGAAAAAACTTGAAAAGTTCTTAGAAAAACTCGAAGGTTTGTACAATTTGAGAAAGAAGGATGCAAAGATTTGTGCAACAGTAAAAAGATTTTTCTCAAGGGTTTGGGCCTTTTATAGGCAGACACACTCAACCCTAGTCGTTGGATCTTGATTCGGGTCATCTGATCGTCCATTCGAAAGTTTAATCTAAGCTACTTAGTACATCCGACGCTTCATCTTCAATGACCAAGATTAGGATGTCTGATCCACGAGTTTTCATGTGTCTGTAATTCGCAAAGTACATGGGAGACAACCATCATTGAGCATTAAATGTAGCGATAGTTGCATGTATTGGAAGTTGAACTGCCTCAGCTGTCTTTTCTCAGAAACGTGCCACGACAGCAAATCATTTGGACACCATAATTAAGGACGCTATTTCTCAAATTTATTAAAATGAAGCACCTCAAAATTATCAACTCTGAGGCCCTATGAGGGTCTCACCTTCTTCGCTTTGACCAGTTTAGCTAGTGTTTCGAATATATAAATGCACTTCGGAAGATAGGACTTCAGAATTACTTTGCTTCAACAACCCTTTCCAGAATTGTTCCAAAAGGTTAAATATTACCAAGTAAACCACTTCGGACAACACCTACAGAGGGTCTGGACAAGTCAGGTATATTTTAAATTCTAACCATAACATGAATAATTATACTTAGACTTGGTGGACTATTGTGATTTGGTAAAAACAACCCCCGTACAAAATTCTTTATTTTACATTCAAATCCATGCATTACATAAATAATCATGCCTAGACTTGTGAGACTATTGTTACGCTTCGCCTCTGAGGCTCAAAGTAAAAGTGCAACGTAGCAAGCTACGTATGCAGAAAGTCAAATACAAACCTATGGGGGTCAAAATATGAAGAAATCAAACAAAACCGAGGTCTTTTCACCACAAGGCCGAAGTCCATGTTGAGGCACTGCCCAAGGATGAAGCACTAAAACCTGAGCCGAAACATTGCTTAAGGAAATAAAGAAAGGAGTTGAAACTCTCCATTAGAGAACCACCTCAAAGATCTCTCTCATGCTCTCAAACTCGTTTGAAGCTCATGAAGCCAACGCTGTCTCTTATAATAGATTCGAAGATTTTTTAGAAATGATTGATGTAACACTTGTAATAAAGTTTGTTAGCATGTCAGTCTATTGTATAGAACGACTGACCCCTTATCAATGTATTAATTACATGAATAGATAGTGATGTGAAACCTCAATTAAGGAGATGAGGCCACGAGATTCTGATCCAACGGTGATCGCGTCGGCCAAGGCAATATAAATCTGTTCTCTTTGTAACTGAAAGAGGGTTGGTTTTTGGAATTTCGACAATCATACGTTCGAAATACACACTCGAACTCTCAAGAAATTCATAAAAACAATTGCTTGAATATTTTTCATCTTCTTTACAAGTTTATTGAACACAAATTTCAATATACAATTTAGCAACTTCTATGCACATTTCATCTATCATTCCACATATTCTCCTTTATCACCGTATAGATTAGTTTGGCTTTCGAGCGGTGATCGTTGTTAGCGCGATTGCCTTTGTTTCACCCGCCAGAGCCTGGACATTTCTGTCTCTTACCGAAAAGTACCTCCCACGTCCATTTCCTCCTTGCTACGGTAGAAACGCGCTGGAATCTTTCTTGATTTGGCGTGAGTGGGCCCTGCATTTGTCGGCTCATTTTCTGGGGTCAACAACAAGTACTTCAGTTGGACTTCTGTTGAAACTGTGAAGTAGTGAAACTCTTAACAATTGATTTTATAGAGCTTTTGGATTTCTAATCTTGATTCTAGACATGTGAGGAACAAAACTTTTAATTAGTTTAATCGATTTCTTGGACTTGGCACTAGCCAATGTGAAAAAGGAAACATTAGGTCACCAAATTGTAACGATTTTTTTGGAGTAGATGTTTATATTGAACAATAAAGCTAGCTAATTAATTTACTTTTGTTTAAATTGAGCAAAGTTATGAAAAAAGTGCTTCTATGTCCACGACCACTTTCATGTGCATAAAATCTTGATACATGTTCCTAATGGCTGGATAACAATGGTGTGGCATATCAAATCAGGAAACACTAAGCCTCCGACTGGGAAGAATTTATAAACTGTTTAATTTATAAATAGATAGAAATGAGTAGTAGACAGTACTTTTGGGTCCATTGGAATGTAGCTGCAAATGAAATTTGACTATTTATTAAATGATTCATAAATCTTTCCAAACTGACACTAAGTGACATGCAACTATTGGTTGTGGTGGTGCATAATAGGCAAGTGAAGAGAGTTCATACAAGTGGAAATTCGAAGAAGGCTTGTCGTTCTCCAAAAACATGTTTTCATTTTCCCATTTGAGTATAGCAAGCGTAGAGAGGAATCTTTATTTAGTAAACTCGCTATCATGTATCATATCAATTAAATGGATTAGTTCTTTCCTCGAGTACCTAGCACTCAGACAATGCGATATGATTCATATATATATATATATATATTCAGAAGTTATAGAATGAATATCCATTCGAATTTACAGTATCTTGTAAGCTTGTGTTGTCCCATCTTCTCTATTCTGATTTTGTTTCTCTTCTATAGATTAAGATGGCAGCCTTTGGCAAAAAGTTGAAGGAAAGACAAATTCAAGAATGGCAAGGGTATGCATAATATACTTGTTCTGGTTTCAATTTTATAGTATTTTTTTTAAATCTCGGTAGCATATTCCCCACCTGAACGAGTACAGTTGAAGTTGCTCAGTTGAGAACTACAAAATGGTCAAATTAAATAATAGATTGATATGCTTGTTAGTTGGGAGATTGTAGAAATCTCTGAAGTTATGACAATGTAACTGCAGTATTTCCCAAGTCCACGTAGAAATATAAACTTGCAAGCAAGGGTTAAGATTTGAATATAATATCCGAGCAAGTATAGAAACATGAGCAGTTATTTACAATCACACTGTATTAGAATGTTTATGATCTCATTACTTATGTCCACATTTTCCTCAAACATGCTATGATAAGAAATATTTAGATACTATTTAGATACTACATCAACTACAAGTTAATGAAGAAAAAAGTGAAGCAGTTTTGATGAACCGTGACACTTTTGTTGTCACCTTAGTAATGTTTTTGTTTAACTTATCCTACGTATTTTTGTACTCAAGTATAGCCTATGACATGAAGTGTAACTTAAGCAAGTTGGTCTTGTATTCCGTATGACACTTTTGTTGTCACCTATGGATTGTTTTTTGTTTAACTTATCTTATGTATGTTGTACTCAAGTGTAGTATATGATACGAAGTGTAACTTAAGCAAGTTGGTCTTGTATCTGTCTAGTTTGCAGACAAGTATGGTGGGAGTGGAAGTTGGTAGAATAGTTGATAGAAAATGCTTTTGAAATGTACTTAAGATTAGTATGTATGTTTCTGTTGTGTATCTCCATTTTGGTGTGAATAAATTGTAAAAATTTCCCTCTTCTTTGTCTTTTATATTCCATCAGTGGTACTAGAGTTCTCAGATCTTAGAAGGGCCGAAAAGAGCTAAAACACTGAAGAAACCAGTAAGTAATATATATACGGTAAGAGCTGAAAAACTGGAAATATCGGTAAGTGTTGAAGAAATGGTAAATCTGGTAAGTTGTGTAAAAATCGTTAAGCTTCGGTAAGTTCAGCTCCTTGATTTTTCTTTCATTTTCTTTGAGAACCAGCAGTCCTGAGAGAAAACCAATAAGGAACCTTCATACTATCCAAACGTGTAAGTGAAAGTGACTTCAAGTGGTTTTTCTGCTCCTTTACCTTCAGCATTCATAGGAGAAAATTATGATTTCTGGTCTGCAAAAATGAAAGCATATTTAAAAGCCTATGACTTGTGGGAAATCACTGAAGTTGGAATAGAGCCACCACTCTTGAGAGCTAATCCCACCATAGCTCAACTGAAGCAGCATAGTGAGGAGATAGCCAAGAAGTTTAAAGCCCTTTCTTGTACACAATCAGCTATCTCAGATGCGATATTCAAAGGGATAATCACCTGTGAAATTGTAAAAGAAGCATGGGATAGGTTGAAAGAAGAATTCAGAGGCAATGAAAGGACCAGATAAATGCAGGTTCTAAACTTCAGGAGGGAGTTTGAAACATTGAAGATGAATGATTCAGAGACGATTAAGGAGTTTCCTGACAGGTTAATGAAAGTGGTAAATCAGATCAGATTACTTGGGGATCATTTTCCAGATAAGAGAGTAGTGGAGAAGGTGCTAATTAGTTTGCTAAAGAAGTTTGAATCCAAGATTTCTTCACTTGAAGATTCAAGGGACTTGGCTTGACTTGGCTAGCATCTCTCTGGCTGAATTAGTAAATGCCCTTCAAGCCACTGAACAAAGAAAATTGTTCAGGCAAGAAGAGCAGACTAAGGGTACTCTGTTTGCTAAAGGAAAGCAGAGAATTCAAACAAGTTTTGGTGGAAAGAAGCAACAAAATGAGAAGAAGGAAGCTGAAGTTAAAAGTTCCGGAAATGTTGCTAAGTATCCTCCATGTGCGCATTGCAAAAGAAAATGCCATTCACCAAAGTGATGTTGGTTCAGACCTGGAGTCCAATGCAAGTCTTGCAAGCAGTTTGAACATGTGGAGAAGGTGTGTAAAAATCAAAAAGGAAAAGAAGGAGCTTCAGCAGGCAAAAGTAGCAGAAGATCAGGCTGAAGAACATCTGTTTTTTAGCCTTCAATTATACAACCTGCAGCAGAGTTCATACTTGGCTACTCGACAATGGTTGCACCCACTATATGACTTCAAATTCAAATATTTTTGTGGAGATGAATGATGGCTATAGATCAAAAGTGAAAGTAGGAAATGGAAAGTATGTAGAGGTGAAAGGCATTGGCAAGGTTTCAGTTTAGACACCAACAGGTACTCAGCTCATTTATGATGTTTTGTATGTCCCAAACATTGACCAAAATATGATAAGTGTTGGCCAATTAATTGAAAAGAACTACACATTAATATTTAAGGATAGTAGTGGTATAATTTTGGATCAAAATAACCTGGAGCTAATGACAGTAGAGATGGGCGTCGAAGTTTCCCATTGGAATGGAAAAATATGAATTCACATGCATTTACTGGCACTGTGGTTGAATTTGAACTATGGCATAAATGTTTTGGGCATGCAAATTATACTTCACTCAAATGTTTGAATGAACTAGAGTTGGTTGAGAATATGCCAAGAGTATGTGATGCTGCCTGTGTTTGTGACATATGCCAGATGGGAAAACAAACCAGACTTCCTTTTCCTGAAAACCAGTTTAGAAAAGCTCAAAACAAGCTGCAGTTGGTCCATTTTGATGTCGTGGCCATATGAGAACTTCAACTTTGAATAGCAGCAAATAGTTTGTTCTCTTTATTGATGATTTAACTAGAATGTTCTGAGTTTATTTCCTTAAGATGAAGTCTGAGGTGTCTGCAGTATTTTAGAAATTCTAAGAATCTTGTTGAGAATGAAAGTGATTGAAAAATCAAGGCCATTAGGACTGATAATGGACTGAATATACCAGCAATCAGTTTGATAGATTTTGTGAGAAAGTAGGGATTAAACATCAGCTAACAATCCCTTACTTTCCTCATCAAAATGGGGTCTGTGAAAGAAAGAACAGGGCAACAATGGAAATGGCAAGGTGTTTAATGCTGGAAATGAATGTGCCAAAGGTTTTTTGGGTTGAGGCAGTGAACACTTCAATTTACCTACTCAACAGGCTGCCTACTAAAGCTTTGGACAAGTTAACTCCCTATGAGGCTTAGTTAAGCCAAACGTTTCACATCTAAAAGTGTTTAGAAGTGTGTGTAATATGTATATACTTGATGTGAAGAGAGACAAGTTAAGTAAGAAAGCTGAAGCATGAGTTTTAGTTGGTCACTGTGAAAATGCTAAGGCTTATAAAGTTTATAATCCTCAAGCCAACAAGGTTGTTTCCAGGAGAGATGCAAAGTTGATGAAAGTTTTTCATGGAACTGGGAGTCAAATTCTATGAATAAACCTGAGACTCCAAGATTGATTTCACAAACTCAAGATGCTAATAATGATGAAGAAGAAGTTGAGGACGAAGCTGAATCTAAAGGTGAATTAGATTCAGAAAATGAAGTGATAAGAACCAGATCACTTAAAGTACATTAATGTCACCTGCAATGCACCAATTCTGAAGCCTACAACCTTCAATGAAGCAGCTTATTTCCAATATTGGATAGAAGCAATGAAGGAGGAGCTTAAGGCAATTAAAAAGAATGACACTTGGATACTTGTTGATAGACCAATAAACAAAAATGTTATTGCTGTTAAATGGGCATTCATGATAAAATTGAATGCTGATGGTTCAATCAATAAGTTCAAAGCTAGGCTAGTTGTAAAAGACTATGCGCAGCAATATGGAATTGATTTTACTAATACATTTTCTCCTGTTTCCAGACTTGAAAGAATAAGGTTGTTATTTACAATGGCTGTTCAATCAAAATGGAAGAATACTAGCTAGATGTTAAATCTGCCTTCCTGAATGGGAATCTAAATGAAGAGATTTTCATTGAACAACCTAAAGCCTTATATGGCTTGAAGCAGGCGCCAAGGAGTTGGTATAGCAGAACAGGCAATCATCTGTGTAGCCTTGGTTTCAGCAAGAGTGTTAATGAACAAACTCTCTATATCAAATCAGCGGAGGAGGATTTGCTTATCATTTCATAGTATGTAGATGATCATCTAATCACAGGAAGCAATGCAGCCTTAATTGAAGAGGTAAATGATGAATTGAAGAAGGACTTTCAGATGACAGGCTTGGGAGAAATGAAATACTTTCTTGGAATGGAAATAGATCAAACAAAGGATGGTATTTTTGTTTGCCAAAAGAGGTATGCTAAAGAAGTGTTAAAAAAGCTTAATGTGAAGAATTCCAAATCAATTAACACTTCTGTAGTTCAGAATTCAAAGCTCATGAAGGATGATGGTGTAAAGAAAATAGATAAGAAGATCTATTGGAGATTGGTTGGATGTTTACTCTACTTAATAGCTACAAGACCAGATCTTATGTTTGCTGTTAACCTGCTATCTAGATTCTGGCAAGAGCCAAGTGAGATTCACTTCCAAGCTGCAAAAAGGGTGCTGAGGTACATTAGAGGAACATGGGACTTTGGAATAAGTTTTGGGAAGTCAAAAACTCCTATTTTAACAGGTTTTACTGATAGTGATTAGGCCGGTTCTGCTGATGACATGAAGAGNAGCTTAATGTGAAGAATTCCAAATCAATTAACACTTCTGTAGTTCAGAATTCAAAGCTCATGAAGGATGATGGTGTAAAGAAAATAGATAAGAAGATCTATTGGAGATTGGTTGGATGTTTACTCTACTTAATAGCTACAAGACCAGATCTTATGTTTGCTGTTAACCTGCTATCTAGATTCTGGCAAGAGCCAAGTGAGATTCACTTCCAAGCTGCAAAAAGGGTGCTGAGGTACATTAGAGGAACATGGGACTTTGGAATAAGTTTTGGGAAGTCAAAAACTCCTATTTTAACAGGTTTTACTGATAGTGATTAGGCCGGTTCTGCTGATGACATGAAGAGTACTTCAGGCTATGCTTTCTATGCTGGTTCAAGCCTTGTTTGCTCAAAATTAATCAAACAAAAAATGGTTGCACAATCCACTGCTGAGCAGCAGCAACAGAGGCAACCAATCAGGCAATATGGTTAAGGAAAATTCTGAAGGATCTGAGGCACCAACAAACTGAAGCAACTACCATTCTTTGTGACAATCAATCTGCTGTAGCAATTGTGACAAAACACATAAATATCAAGTATCATTTCATAAGGGAAGCACAAGAAGGAAAGAAGTGGAATTGAGGCATTGCAATTCAGAAGAGCAGGTTGCGGATATCTTCACCAAAGCATTGCCTAAGGAAAGATTTGAAACATTAAGAGAACGTCTTGGTGTTTCTAACAGAAGTGTAAAGGAGGAGTGATGAACCGCGTGACACTTTTGTTGTCACCTTAGTAATGTTTTTGTTTAACTTATCCTACGTATTTTTGTACTCAAGTGTAGTCTTGTATCTGTCCAGTGTGCAGACAAGTATGGTAGGAATGGAAGTTGGTAGAATAGTTGATAGAAAATGCTTCTGAAATGTACTTAAGATTAGTATATATGTTTCTGTTGAGTATCTCCATTTTGGTGTGAATAAATTGTACAACTTCCCCTCCTCTTTGTCTTTTATATTCCATCAAATTTGCTAATAAAATTGAAGCTGGAGCACTAGATAGGTAACATGTTCTCCAGGATTTCTCGCGAATACTGGATAATCAGGCATGTTACAATGTACGAAGATCATGAATGTGTAATCTTTAATCCTGAAACTAAGTTACTTTATCTCTATTGCAGATTGAAAAAATAGTTCTTTTTATATTGGAACAATAAGGACTACTAGCGAGCAGGATAGCCCAGCTTAATGAGCAGCAAGATTTTCATCAGGAACATCCTGATATATCGAAAATATCTGAGCTCCGAGAAGCTTTTAGAGCAGTTGGATGTGACCTTTTAAAGCTTCTCCATTTTGTTGAAAT
Source organism: Fraxinus xanthoxyloides (assembly GCA_903798325.1). Lineage (NCBI taxonomy): Eukaryota > Viridiplantae > Streptophyta > Magnoliopsida > Lamiales > Oleaceae > Fraxinus > Fraxinus xanthoxyloides. The sequence continues at coordinate 5,737 of CAIGRL010072488.1, read as the reverse complement.
CAATGCCATTGGCCTGCGAAAGATCCTTAAGAAGTTTGATAAGCGATTTGGATACATATTTACTGATTTCTATGTCAAAACTTGTGCTAATCATCCTTATTCTCAGCTTCAGCAAGTATTCAAACATGTGGTAGTATGCTTAAACGGGGACAGAATCCCATTCCGTTTCTTGTGCTTATTATGCTACCTATTCAGAATATACAGAACTATGGATACTTTTGTCTCAGCATCATTGAAATTTTCATACGATCAAGCTTAAAATAGAATTACAGCTATCACTCAAGAAAAAGAAAAGAAAATAACTAAAAAGACTGGTGCTTAATGCAGGGATTAGGAGCTATAATTGGAGCAATATCTCGCAATCTTGCAGACCTTCAAGACCCACATGGAAGCTCCTTATCAATTTATGACCAGCCTGCTCTTCCCCTGCAGATATTTTGCATGTATAACGATTTAGTTAGCTTATCTCTATCTTTATACATCTTCCTAGCAAGCCTTTAATGCTTTTCTTTTTCAATTTTCTTTACATAAATTCAAATTTCTTGAAAGTATTCTGTTCTATGCTTATTTATTTTTGAGTTGGTCTGTAGGATCCTGTTGTTGACTCAATAAAATCAGCTGTTGACAGACTAACCCATTCAACAAACTACCTTCACTTTTTGGGACAACATGCATTTATTATGCAAGAAGAGTTGCCTTATCCTGCTGAGGAACGTGTTGATGATCAAAGATACTATTTCATGTCACTCCTTTTGAACTTGGCAAACACATTTCTATATATGGTTAATACATATATTATAGTTCCGACTGCGGATGACTATTCTATGAGCCTTGGAGCAGCCGCAACAGTTTGTGGCATTGTAATTGGTGCGATGGCTGTTGCACAGATATTTTTTAGCAGTATAGCTTTTTTTGTGGGAAATGTCATGTATGCAACGGCATATGATCTCAACTCGCTAGCAATTCTTTTGATTGGTCGACTGTTTTGTGGGTAGGTAACTTTCTCCCTCCTTGCATTTATGTGTATAAGTGACGCAGAATGAAAGCTCTAGGGTTATCAGCGTAATCCCCAACAAAGAAAATTGTAAATCTCAAGAAAATAACTTCAAAAACAGAATTGTATTATTCAAAAAAACAAAGAGCCTTTAAATAATCTCTAAAAACCCTAATTTAAGCAAAAAGACTAAAATAGACATCTACTTAATTAAAACAATTAAAAAGGCAAAAAATAGAAAACTTCAATTGCCCGGTAGACTGCCTTAAACTGCAAATTTGAGACTGAAAACGACGTCAACCGGGGAGCCCCGGGATGGGAAGTTGTAAAGCTGTGCGAGACGTTTCCGAAAATATATTATAATAGAAATTCTGACAAAGGTACAAAAAGTTATGCCCATTTCTTCGAAACAGCTTGTTTTGCCAATTTTCGATCCAATTCTTCTTCAAACTCTAACGTCAATTGTCCTACATCACAAAGTTTCTTACTGATCCTTCAAGTGATTCACTTCATTCTCAGCACGGTGCAATCAAATGATCTATCAATGACATCTCACCCTTTTCAACACGATATTACAATCGACCTATTGACTTGCTACTCAATCTGTGTTTGATTCCACGAAATTGGACACTACTCTACAACAATGATGCTCGTCTCAAGCTCTAAGTCTCAACTACAATTTACTAAGGAGTAACCAATTTCCATTTATAATGTAATCAGTCCTGATCACTTTGATGATGTCTTTTAACTTTCTTTGAGTTCATGTTGAACATCTTCGAAGCATCCTAATACTATACTAACTTTATGGTTAATACATCCTGTTAATGAATTCTATGACCCCTTTTGCGACTTAATTCTGTGGGTCCAAATTTTCGATAATACATGTAGAATGCAAGTATCCTTGTCCTTTACATTTCTCTGAATGATTCTGTTGCTCAAACAATGAAGTTCAAAAAAATATTCTTGCCTCTCTGTCTCTTCATCATATGTTGAAGATTTGCTTGCCATCTCATTATGACAAAGAGATTGGATTAGTTAGTTGAAATCTACTGCTGTTGTAGTCCTGACCTATAATTTCTGTTCTTCTGGAAATTGCTACATCGCTTACACACACAAGCACGCACATGCATTTCACGTTCCTATGAATTTTCTTAATTAATTCTTGAGTTGGTTGCACTGTTAATAGTGGAGTCTGCGGAATGAAGTTAACTATTTGTGTTTTATGCTTGTAATTGAATATTAAAATTTCACCAGCATGTCTACTCCCCACATTTTATCATGCGTTCACTATCCGCACATTGTACGTCCTTTTTTCTTCAGATCTTCCACCTGATAAAGAACCATTAGATTGGAACACAAGAATGAAGATAGCAGCTGGTGCAGCTAAAGGTTTGGAGTATCTCCACGACAAGGCAAATCCTCCCGTTATTTATCGGGATTTTAAGTCATCAAATATATTGCTAGGTGAAGGATATTCCCCGAAGCTCTCCGACTTTGGACTTGCAAAGCTAGGTCCTACAGGAGACAAGTCACACGTGTCCACCAGGGTCATGGGAACTTATGGCTATTGTGCTCCCGAGTATGCCATGACTGGGCAACTGACAGTGAAATCTGATGTTTACAGTTTTGGGGTTGTCTTCTTAGAGCTCATCACTGGACGTAAAGCCATTGATGGAAACCAGCCACACGGAGAACAGAACCTTGTCGCATGGGTTAGTCACTCAATATTTTGTATTTCTATAGTAGTGTCGAATTTCGGATTCCATCTTTTTTGCAATAATAGATTCCCTTCAGTATTTATGTAGTCACCATTAGAATTTTCCATGTAATGCAGGCACGGCCATTGTTCCATGACCGGAGGAAATTTGCAAAATTGGCAGATCCACGACTGCGAGGCAAGTATCCTATGCGAGGTCTTTTTCAAGCTCTAGCTGTGGCATCCCTGTGTATCCAAGAACAGGCTGCTGGTCGCCCTCTAATTGGAGATGTTGTCACTGCACTTTCTTATTTGGCAAATCAGGCGTATGATACAAGTACAGCTCCTGGACATGGCTACAGGTTCTCTGGGGACAAGGATGATAACAGAAACAAAGATGAGCGAGGTGGAAAAATATTGAGGAATGAAGAGGGAGGAGGATCTGGACGCAAGTGGGACTTGGAAGGATCTGAGAAGGATGATTCTCCAAGAGAAACTACGAAAATGTTGAACAGAGACTTGGACAGGGAACGGGCAGTTGCGGAAGCTAAAATGTGGGGTGAGAATTGGAGGGAAAAAAGACGACAAAGTGCTCAAGGAAGTTTTGATGGCAATAATGGGTACTAACTTCATCCTTTACAAGTAGTACAAGGCTCCCTTTGCCATTCTGCATATTTGCATAGGTGATTAAAAAGCCTCAAAACCGTGCTTCAACCAAGCACTAGAATTTCAATCTTGTTGTGAAGAGTTAGTAGTATTAAAACTCGTAAAATAGAACACAATGTGGGGCTTTTTTTTTTTTTTCTTTTGACAATTTCTTTTCTTCTTTGCATTTCTAGATAGAGAAGAAGAGAACATTTAGTGTATATTTACAGGTGGAACAATGGGTGAGAGTATTTCTGAAGGGGATGCTTGATGCTTCCGCCAGTTTTTCTATGAAAAACAGAACCTGTAATTTTATTTGGAACATCAGGCGTCAGAAACATTTTACATAATCCATAATCCAGGTTGGCAACTTCTTGTTAAGATCCTGTTTCGAGCTTGTTGCTCGTTGTCTGTATTTTTTATTTTTGATAAACGTAATCTTGTAACTAATTGATTATAACTTGAGATGAAGTTTACAATCAACAGCTAGTGGAGAGCTCGTGCAATAGTTTGGGAGGATATTTTTCTTGAATACTTTAGTAATACATAGCACATGCAAATTTGAATTGCTGCATGTGAAGAGGTTAATGATATCTGCGAAAATGAACGAAGTGGATGAAATTAATGTGAACGAGACGTGTCTATAGTATACAATGCATATATTAATTAAGTTATGGTACCTGTTAAAACTAAGTAAATTAGCAATAACTCTAAATATTATTAAATTGTATGTATATGAATTTGAAAACTACATTTTCTAGGATAAATTGTTGGGATTGACTCAAAACTAGTAAATTAAGATGAGGGACTAACATGACAATTTTATGTAAAGCCCAATAATAATGGCGGGTCCATTAGGATAATGCAATCCACAATTCAACTTTGTAAATTTGAATGAATTGTGCTAGATACCATCCTGGTGGCTTGAAACAATGTTGTGAAAAAGGAAAATGATTCTGTGGCAACTAGGAAAAGGACTTTTTATGTGCAGTTAGGGGGGACGGACTAGTGTTATAAATGAGCATTCTAAAAATCCTAAAGCATAATGACAAGGTCAAGTTTTGTGTCTAGGTGTGTATTTTAGAACATTGCTATCAATAGGAGAATTTGGCCAAGCTTCGCGCTCAACTCAAATGTCTGTGACCATAAGCAAAGATGAGAGAATTTGGGACATTGAGTATAATTGTTGGTCACAAGGGTAGCACATTTGTTCATTAAGCAGAGATTCTTAGCAACCAATTTCTGAGAAGCCACTTTACGGATAGCTAGCCTAACGAGATAGGAAGCTTCCCATCAACGTTGAAGTAAAACCCTTTTAGTTAAAAAATGTAGGGGACTAAGGGAGAAACATCTTGCAGTGATATTGACATAATTTTAGCATATTGCAAGGGCAATATCTGAACATTCGTGTATATGTTGGGGCTAAAACTTTGTTGACTTGATATTGAGGTTGATAGCATGGCTACATATCAAACAGATGTTCATTTGGAGGTTGGAGGTGAGTTAAGAAAATTATGATTCCTCGACCAAATGATGTCTATTCATGTCACAATGATAAAAAGTTGTGAAGTCTATTATAAAGTGATTTTGCTCGATAAGCAGTAATGTGGCTCTTCACACTTTCGTCCTCTAGGAGGAAAGCTTATGGGCTATCCTTAATGAACAAAATGCGCAATTCTTAAAGGCCACTGGGGGTAACTAAGGGCCTACTTTTAAGTATATTATAGGATGGTTAATATACTCGCATGAGGTTGGGAAAAATAATTGTTAATAGATGAGGATTTCTGAGTGCTTTAATCGATAGCTCAATTACAAGTTGCGCATTGCTATGCTTCATGGACTGCAAAATTGATAAGGTATCACCTCTGGCTAATTGAGCTATTGATTAAAGTACTAAGAAATCCTTGTAAATAACTCGTGTGCAATGGCTATGGGTTCTAGCCTTGGAACGATATGTTGGCTAAGAATGCGGTTGTGGGGCAACGTTGCATTGTTGGGTGAATGAGGCAATGTATAGATATTGTGAGAATGAGTATGTTATATAGACACTTCAAATTAGCTATGTCAACGAGTCGAGTCGAGTCGAGCCGAAAAAAAAAAAGCTCGAGCCGAGCCCGAGCTTTTTTCAGCCTGGCTTGGCCGGGCCCGGCCAAAAAAAATGAGGCTCGGCCCGAGCTTTTGGCCCGGGCCTTAGCGGGCCGGGCCGAGCCGAGCCTCTTTTTTTGTGGTATCTTATAGCTTAATGTCGGATAACATATTAGATTTATAAATTACTAAATGAGTGACTATCTATTATAACAAAGTGAGAAATCTTTTTTAACAATCGATTTGAAATTTCTTACAAATTTTAGTGAACATTGCCCATTGGTGAATTTAGCTCAATTTTTAAATATAATCAAGCA
>CAIGRL010072441.1:0-20553 GCA_903798325.1 Fraxinus xanthoxyloides | reverse complement strand
CTTTTTTGGGCACCCAAGGTCGATTTCACTTGCCCATGCATGGGCAAGCTAATGTACCATGCGTGGACATGGACAAAGTTTTGATAGACAGGGCCAACTTTTCTTTTATGATACAAACTCTTTTAGATTCAAAAACTAGATACTTTTTTAACCCAATTTCGTCTACTATAAGTACAAGACAATGAATAAACACCAAAGTATCTCTTTAGCCTCTCATACTATATCATATCATAAAAAGTCATCAAGAAAAATAGGCAAATTCACATCTTTCAAGAGAGAAGATCAAACATATCAAGAATTGAAAGCTAATTACATCAATAACTTGAAGATTTAAAGCTTGGAGTTTAAGATCAAGATTTCTTGCATTCATTCATATTTCGAAATTCTTGACGTAATATTATAGAAATTGTGTTAGGCCGACTCTTTGTTTGTATTGTTAAGATGAAAAGTAGGTTTTCATATTTTTAATTCAAATACTAGTAGTTAGTATATTCTTGTTTTTCTTGATTGTAATTGCATGATTTGTTGTATTATTTACTTTATTGGTCACGAATTAAATAGTTAGTTACTTATTATAGTGTTGAAGGTTTCATAATAGGATAGAACTTTCTAATTTCAACACACGGGAAATAAATATTAGAAATAATATGTATGTTGTGTACGATCTTATTGATAATCGTGTGCATGAATGCACTATTTTATATATGAATTCGAATTAGGAATAAAATCGTATCATGCTTAAATTAAGTTTAACTTATTTCAAATATCACTAATTTCAAAGGTTGATAAGTGAAAAAATGAATAAGATAGATTCATAAATTCACCACATTCATTCATACAAATCAAGTTTTTAGATAATTCACAGAATAGTTTAGAATAAACAATAAATCAAATCTTTTGTTAATAAATATTCGAATTTGATTACAAATTAATACAATTTAATTTAAAGTTTATTTCTTGTCGGATGATACTCAATTCATCACATTATTACTTATCAACTATCTTGTACGTTTGCTAACGAACAATCACCATCTTTTAACCTTCAGTATTTTTTTATTTTTTTCGTGGAAGCTCGATAGGGAACTTGGACCCACAAATTTAAGCCGGCAACGCATTGATTATCATGTTAGTAAACCTGTAATAATTGCGAAGAATCTTAGGATTAAGGATGTTGACTCTTACTTTGTCCTGTTCTGTACAAAGGATATATTTGATTAGGTTATACATTTCTTTAATCACTCTAATTCTATCAAATAAATTGTTTTCAATATTTAGTTTTAATTATATATTGAATGCAAATTAATTTTGAATACTTCAAATAAACTTCAGTCATATTCAATTCATAATATGTATTTACTTTTTCACCTCTAAATACTCTCACACGTGTTTCTTGAATTCATTTTTCTTAAAAAAAATAAATCGATGCATATCTAACTTTTAGAATTTTATGCATTACTCAGAATTTGTTTGGAAGAGATTTTTCGAAGATCAGTTCATAATTCTACCTGCTTTCTAAAGATGCATATTCAAATTAATTAATTTCTTTACTTGAAAAAAGTCTTTAAAACAAGCTTTGAATGGTAGCAATTGTCATCGTAATATTTGTAATATTCCCATAATCTAAAAACTTAAAAGGTTAATGAAAGAATTTATTTTTATATCTTACTATCACTACTAAAAATCACATTTTCACATACGGATAATTACCAACGAATTGTATCCATTGGTAGTTAGAAACAAATTATCCGTTGGTAAAAATATTAGACTTTTAACTACGAAAATCACCAACGGAATTTCCGTATCTAATGTTGTTGTTTAATATGTTTATCATTTGCCAACAACATTTTCGTAGGTGATGTAATTCAACCTTTTTTTTTTTAATCTAAAAAATATGTCAACCTTTCACCCACGGATTTTCCGTGGGTGATAATTAAAAAATTCAAACATTCTCCTATGGAATATCCATAATTGAAGGGTAATTGATTTTTTCAAAGAAAAAAAAGCCTATTTATCAATGAAAATTCCGTAGGTGAAAGACTAATTCGTATTACCTACGAAAAACCCATTAAAGATATTAATCAATTTTAATAACGTCAAACCAAAGAAATTTTTATCTCACATCGAAAGCTCACAACAACATATTTGAAGATGGCCTATATAAATTAGTGTTCTAATAAGCGATTAAAAAACTTTGTTGACTTTTCAATTGAGTTGGTTAAAAGTTATAAAATTTCTAATGATTAAACAATAATAATAAATAAATAAATAATTTTTTTTGGCACGCCACACACCTATGCCGCTAAGATTTTTACCAATAAAATATTTGTTGGTAAAAAGTTCACATTTTCCATTTTACCAACGGAAAATTTGTTGGTAAAAGATTTACTCTTACCTACGATACGATCTGTTAGTAATTATCAGTGTCCCTCAAATTAACAATGGATTAGTGGTTGCGAATATTTCGTTGGTAAAGAGTAATAGTAACGAATATCATGGTTTTAGGAACGAAAAAATCGTGGTTGAAGCCATTTTTTATAGTATATTATCTTCAAAGTGGTTAAGATGAGACACCTTTACTCTTACCCTAATCGAGTATGTGACGAAATTCTACACGTGGGTTTACTTATTTTTAGAGTATAAGAACCTTCAAATAAACTTAGAAAAATACCAACAAAATCCAACTTGTTAGAATTATACATATATATATTTTACAAATTGAATTGTGAGTGCATGAACCTTCTGTGAAACTGAATATATAAAAACTGTGTGCGGCTTTATTCGCCGAAACACTGATTACCCAGAACACAATTTTGACAGGCAAGATTTTTTTTATTTTTTATTTTTTATTTTGAAGTACAAAATGATGATGTATGAAAGTAAAGCTTATGAGGAGGATCTTGTCCTACCTGAATCGATAACAAGGCATTTGCTCGATGATTCTCAGTCCCCCAAAGAATGGTGCCCGTGTGTTGCTAGGGACGTATGGGACGGCTGAGGATGTTGCATTGGCGTACGACCAGGCAACGTGGCTCACGTACATTGCTGAATTTTCCTCATAGGATAAATTCTGGTGAGACGGAGCCAGTCAAGATTACTGAAAAATCATCATCATCATCATCATTGCCTAGTCGTTCTTTATCTTCTGGGTGTAAATATTAAAACTTAGTTAAGATTTGTATTCTATAAAATATAATCTATCGCGAAATTAAATAAAGATGAACACCACATGTAACATGGTAAATCTTTAAGGAAAACATCCATGAGCTCCCACGCCATAGGTAAAATAATCAACTATTAATGAATAAAAAATATAATAGTTTCAATTTTGTAATTCCATAAAATTAACAAAAACAATCAAAAGCAAGTAAAGAACAACTCCCTCGTTTTCTTTCTTCTTTTGACTTGTTAGAGAAGTGGAATCAAACCCTTCATCTTGATTTTATTGTTACTTCACTATTGTATTTGACCTCAATCATCTCTTGAATTAATATTCACAATCTTAACTCATGCCAAATAGCCTGATCTTAGTGTAGGATTATATCATTCACGCACATGTGTGTTCTCTTCAATTACGGTTGAAGAACATGATTTTGCTTTGAAATACTTCACCGAAACATCAACAAGTCAGAATTCACTGGAAAAGGTCAGACGATTTCAGAACTTGCTGCTGTATGTTTGCCGGATATAGACAGATTTTTCTTTAAGCATCCACTTGTCGCTTAATGATTTTCTTTACTTATGTAAAGACACTTCCAAGTTATGAATGTGTATTATCTAAAATATGAAAGTTTTGCATGGTAAGAATAATATAAAATATGTTTGATGTGGTTAATAATTAAATTAAGGAAAGTAATATTTCATTTGACCAACCAAATCAGTCCAACAAGGTAAATATGTATTTTTGTATATATGCATAAAATATGTTTGATATAGTCCATAATTAAATTAAGGAAAGTTTTGATTTATCAAAAAAACTTTAGTTTTATTTGAAAGAAAATTTTATTCTTTAAAAAACGTTTTTAAAATTTTTAAATATTGACCTATCGGTCCAACCACTTATCCACCAATTCGACCAATAACCCGAGACCTACTACCTCGATCAAATCGATATACGGGTCAAGTCTAATAACTATGGTAGGGTAATAATCATGTCAGGTCTAGCCATCTAGGCTACCAATTAGATAATTTGCATTAGCTCAATATTTGAGTGAGAAAGATGAAAAGTCCTTTCAAATTTCAAATGAAGAATTTTAGGTAATTTGATTTATTTCCTTTGCATTCAGATACTTGCTCTGTCCTAGAAAATTGTGAATCGAAAGAAGGCAAAGATAATTTCGTGAGTGATGAATGGAGTGCAATTTATGCAAGTTTAGTGAGCATTTGAAAGCAATTCATATTACAATGAGCAAAGCATGACAATTCACAAAATTTAATGTGCAATTAAGCAATTAATTATTTTGGACATGGTAGCTACACAATGCTTGTTTGGCTGGCCATGCAATTTGTACACCGGGGTTGAGACTCCGGTGTATAGACCCCCCTTCTTGTGAGGGGGTCTGTACACCAAGATGTTTCTGTTTGGCTATTTTAACTCTATCAACATGTCACATCAAATTCAGTCCGTCCATGTAGGCTTTCCAAGCAATGATAACTTCATGGGGGATGAATGGAGTGGAACTTGTGCAAGTTCAGTGATCATTTGAAAGCAATTCAAAATCCAGTAAATAAATCATGATGATGGGCTAAATGTGTAATGGAACAATTAACTCATCAACCGACTCGCTTCCACAATCCCGCCCCGCAAACTCAAAACCACCACTATCCCACCTGCAAAAACTACCAGCCATCGCCACCTCCTCAAAGATTTGTCGAACCTTCTCTATGTTAAACAAAAGGAAAATGGGAAATTTCACAACACACAATGCACCACACAATCACCTTGTACAAACATCGAAAATTCACTGTTGAATTCATTCCTGATTTAATCATTTGATAATTGAAATACATAATACAATTTGAGTACATTTTCTATTAATCTACTCCACACTACATTCATTCCATTTGATTTTGAATTCGCTGCGCATAAAATCAGACAGAGTAAAAAATATTTTTTTTTTCAAATTTTCTCCTTCAGATTACCGCCGTCAAAAGTCGGCAATGGAGAAATGGTGTCATATCAGCCCCTTCGAAATTTAATTTGTCATTTATTCTTTTAATTCACATTAAAGGGATTTGACAAAAAAGCTGTTTAATGTAAGACATTATTTGTTTTAAAGTGTCAACCCTGCTCAAAATCATCAAGTCAACATTTTAATTAAATGCGTTGAGAGTGTTTTAATTTTCAATGAAAAAAAATAATATAATAATTTAAAGAAAAATTAGTAAAAATAAAAGATAAAAAAATAATAAATACTTTTTCAGTAATAAAATCAAGTGTTAAACATAAATAATCCGTTGAAGTATTCAAAAAATTTCACACTGTAAATTACAAAATATGTTTTTTAAAAATAAAAATTCTATTGAAGATGGTCCAAGGAAAATAGCGATTGCCAGTGGGTAGTAGGGTGGCCGGTTTTAGTGGGATCCTTGGGGAAAAAGTAAGGTGGTGTTTGATAGATATTATTTAGGAAGAATGAATTTTGGAATTGTAGATTGATAGAGAATGTGTGGTTGAAAAAGAAGGAAAAGTTATTGATGTGATGGAAAATATTATTTTATTGAAGAATGTGTGGTTGAAAATGAGTAAAAGAATAAGAATGAGAAATTTAATATGGNTTTAAAGAAAAATTAGTAAAAATAAAAGATAAAAAAATAATAAATACTTTTTCAGTAATAAAATCAAGTGTTAAACATAAATAATCCGTTGAAGTATTCAAAAAATTTCACACTGTAAATTACAAAATATGTTTTTTAAAAATAAAAATTCTATTGAAGATGGTCCAAGGAAAATAGCGATTGCCAGTGGGTAGTAGGGTGGCCGGTTTTAGTGGGATCCTTGGGGAAAAAGTAAGGTGGTGTTTGATAGATATTATTTAGGAAGAATGAATTTTGGAATTGTAGATTGATAGAGAATGTGTGGTTGAAAAAGAAGGAAAAGTTATTGATGTGATATAAAATATTATTTTATTGAAGAATGTGTAGTTGGAAATGAGTAGAAGAATGAGATTTTTAATGGGAATCAAACGGGGGTATTCATAATTTTTACAAGATCGTGGACTTCTTTTAAAAACTAATTTTCAACTGCACATTTTTCTACAAAATATTATTGCACATAAATCGAATTTTTTTTTCTTATTTTAACAACACAATTTTCAACAAAACATATCTTGAAGAAAAAATCGAAATCAAACAAGGGCTCTCGACAAAAAATTTCCATGTTTGACAATTATTAAAATGAGCATGAGCCCATGTTTGATCCTCTTTCATTTTTTTTAAACTCATTTTTAACAATACATTTATAATAAAATATTTTACACGTAAACGTAAAGTTTTTTTTTAAAAAATTATATAATCACATTCTTCAAAGTTTACTATTACACAACTCATTTTCGGAAAAAAAAAAAAATGGGGCTTAAAGAATTTTTTTGGGAAAAATGAGTTTTAAAATAATGACTTTATAGAGAATGTAAAATTAAATAAAAATGTTAAACGTACACTCCAAGTGTACATTATTCTTGACATTTTGTTGAAAAAAGATTGGAGAAAATTTGTTTAATTTTTTAAATTGTCCAATGACGTGTTGTCATGTGGTAAAGTGTAGAAAATAATTTAAAGAATAATGTGCATATAACATGATTAATGATTAAAAAGTAGAAAAATCTTAAATTTACGTGCAAAATATTTTATTATGGAAATGTTTGATTGAAAATGAGTTTGAGAAAGAAATAATTTTATTTTAATGGTTGTTACATAAGGGCTTACAATGGCCTGTGTTTTTTAAATGACCACGTCAAACACCATATTCAACAGATAGACCTAACTAACTAATTATTCACCACAGTGGCATTTTTAACATTAAAACACAAACAAACCCTTCATTTCAAAATTAAAAAAAGGGGATTTCTCCCTCCAGACCTTGGACAAGCCAGACCCGGATCACTGAACCACCGGGATCACCCCAGGTTTCACGGGTTGTAGATTTGGCTCCCGAGGTACAACGCTTCAAAGCTGATTTCCCCTCATTCTTAGGTCGGCATGCCCGAACAACGGCATGCATACATGCACGCTAGGAGTACGATATTAGGAAGAATACATGCATACGATCATATCATTAATGCATTATTTGGTATAATAGGCATCGCGTCTAACTGTTAGCGTTATTACCGTGCCGAATGAGGGGATAAGCATTCTTACTGCGTGACATTCTCCCCCATTTGAATTCGCTTACATCCTCGTAGCGAGAAGTGAGTTTCGCAACAACAAGCATCCGTCTCATTGCAAGCATAACAACGATATCACTCTATATGGACAAACATTCACAAACTGCAATAACTCGTACTTAGCCATCTGCTTCTCTGAGCATTAGTTTCTCGGGTGGACGGCCTCCAAACCGCAATGCATGTCGAATAATTGTGCCCTGTAATGTGCGCTCCTCGAAAACTCCTTGAAATGCACCTAGGCAATTGCGCAATGTTGTCCCCTTTTCATCCTTCTTGCCCATAGCTTCCTTTGTCGTGTTCCGCCAGCTTGTCGACACGATCCGTAGCCCAAAATCTTTTCTCCGCAAGAACACACGACATTGTCCCATAACAACACTGCATACTCGAGCAGACCCGCTCTGATACCACTTTCACGGATTGCAGGTTTGGCTCCCGAGGTATACGCATCAAGGCCGCATTTTCCTCATTCTTGGGCCGACAAGCCCTAACAATTGGCATACACGTACGCTATGAATAGAATATTACTGGATATGATCATATCATTACTGCATTATTTGGTAGAATAGGTCTTGCGTCTAGCTGTTAGTGTTGTCGTGCCGAATCGGGGATAAGTACACTCATCGCGTGACACCAGGCCTCAGAACCACCCGGATCCTCGACCATCTGAACCTCATTAACATAAAATAGATCTGTTGTGATTTCATCAACCTAATAAAAGATTTTATTTGTTTAAATATTTGAATATTAAAACTAAAAGAAAACATTATTCATCAATATTAGAAGCAAAAAAATTCAAAAATAACCAAATAATATGGAGATGGAGATGGATGAAAAAACCTTGAAAAATAGCGATGGAGATGGAGAAGGAGAAGATAAACAAATATTGAAGAAGAAGAAATGATAAGATTTCAAATTTTCAACGTTCAAAATGGAGGTAAAATAGGTATTGTAATTTCTTTAAATTTTTTACTTTTAATTTTTACTTCAATTTGGTCAAAAGCCATTGTGGAATAGTGGTCAGGTCAACCGGCCATCTACCACCATTTACATTTAAGTCAAATGTTGGAATGTCTGGTGATAAAAAAGTTGAGGATGGATTGATAATCTATTGTATAAGTTGGGGACGAAAGTGCTAATTTCCCATAAAATTCTAGGATTCTGGATAATCTCTAAATCAGCATTCTAGGAAATATCCACTCCTTTGGTTGGTGGATTAACGTTTAATTTGTTAAATATTTGGTTGGTGGGTTCTCGCTTTCTTTGTTAAACTCAGGCAACCCTTTCAATCAGAACTTCTACTGATGCAAATCTCAAGATCTCTTATCTCTGGATTGTTTTGAAAGGAAGAGCTGGTCAGTCAAATCTGTGCAAAAGACACTGGATTTTGCAGAATCAATTAGCCCGGGATTGTAGAATTTAATCGGAGAAGATATGGCTTATGCAGCCGTCGTTTTACTGATGCGGGATCTAGAACAACTCTTGCATTCCCAGGCACATCCCATTGGTCTAAAGAAAGAACAGATTGAATCTCTTTACAAGGAAGTTAGCTTATTGCAAGTATCCCTCAAGGATTCCCAAGAGAAAATGTATGATCATGATGTGAAAAATTTGGAGAAACGGATAAGTGAGGCAGCTTACCGTGCTGCAGATTTCATTGATTCTCACGTGTATATCAGCTATATCCGTAACGCTGATATTCCGGAAAGAAAGATCGAGTATAGTCGGATTTCCTTGATCGCCCACCAAAACTTTTCACAGTTCATTAAAGAGATCAAGTCGATCAAGCTAGAAGCCTTGAGATTTTTTGATAAACAGATCTGTGATACAGAAGTTCTGCCCCCTGAAAATCCTTCAGATCAAGACTTGTCACCAAGTTCTCTAAATGCAGAGGACAGGCTTGT
Source organism: Fraxinus xanthoxyloides (assembly GCA_903798325.1). Classification (NCBI taxonomy): domain Eukaryota; kingdom Viridiplantae; phylum Streptophyta; class Magnoliopsida; order Lamiales; family Oleaceae; genus Fraxinus; species Fraxinus xanthoxyloides. Next base: position 11,273 of record CAIGRL010072441.1, on the reverse strand, counting down.
GGGCATTGATAATGACATCAAAGCATTGCTTCATCGACTTACAGGATTTCCATCCCATTTCAAAGTTATTCCAATCATAGGCATGGGTGGCATAGGTAAGACGACTCTTGCTGGAAGAATTTACAATGATCCGATTATCATTCATCACTTTTATATTCGTGCATGGATCACTGGATCTCAAGGATATAATATATCTCTATCATATCGAATGAGAGAAATGTTGTTGGGAATTTTAAGATGTTTCACCAATATCACAGAAGAAATTTGCAAAAAGACAAATGAAGAATTAGGCGAACAACTATACAAAACTTTGAAAGGTATGAGATATCTGATTGTTTTGGATGATTTGTGGGATGTCAAGGCCTGGGATTTCCTAAAACAATTTTTACCAGATGATGTGATTGGAAGCCGAATACTATTAACTAGTCGGCACACTGAGGTAGCTGTTTATATCAGTTCTAAGAGTTCTGCTCATCGCATGCATTTCCTGCAAGCTGCTGAAAGTTGGGAGCTTTTGGAGAGCAAGTTGTTTGCCAAAGAAAGCTGCCCTCCTGAATTGGTCGAAATGGGCAAGCGAATTGCAGAAAGATGTCAAGGGCTACCACTAGCTATTGTTGTAGTTGCAGGGCTCCTGAACAATGTGAGCAGAACACTGGACTGCTGGAAGAGAATTGCAGAGACTGTAGTATCTCTTGTTGCTGAAAAGCCACAGCACTGCACGGATATTCTTGCCTTAAGTTACAATTACTTGCCTAATCCTTTGAAACCATGCTTCCTTTATATGGGAGCTTTCCCGCAGGACTATGAAATCCCAGTATCAAGACTCATATGGTTGTGGGTAGCTGAAGGGTTTATTCAGCCAGTAAGGGGGAAACGTCTGGGAGAGGTAGCAGAGGAGCACTTGGAGGATCTTGTAGGCAGAAATCTGATTTTAGTTGGAAAAAGAAGGTCTAATGGTAGAATTAAAACTTGTCACATTCATGATCTTCTGCGCGACGTATGCTTGAGAGAATCCCTGAATCAAAACTTTTTACAGGTAATAAAGCGTTATGCTCCAATCCCTCAAATGGAATCAATACATCCCCGGCGTATTAGTCTCCATGCGAGTATCCTCCACTATTACTACTCAATGGGTTCACAACCACTCACTCGTTCCTTTTTGTGCTTTGACGTCAACAAAATTCTGCCAGACATTTTTCTGCTGGAATTCTTGGTTCAAGTAGACTTCAAATTGCTCGTGGTATTGGATATTATGCTTCTGCGTTCTAATCATTTTCCCATTGAAGTAGTTGACTTGGTTCATTTGAGGTATTTGGCACTCTCTACAAATTCCGAGCTTCCTGGATCAATATCCAAACTTCAGAACCTACAAACTTTGATTATTGATCACATTTGGGAGGGCCAGTACTTGCCAAGAGAAATATGGAGCATGTCACAGCTGAGGCATATCCACTTGAAAAGGGGATGCTATTTTCCACTCCCTTATAGCTGGGGAACTGAGAACAGCTTAAATAACCTGCAAACAATATCTACATTGATAGGACCTGTCAGCTGTTCTAAGGAAGTGTATGCCGGGATGCCACATCTAAGGAAATTGGAAATTTATGCTACCGAAACTGACTTTGGTACTGAGTGGATCTCGGAATGCTTAAGTAATCTTGTCTGTTTAAATGATCTCGAAACTTTGAAATGTAATTTTCTCTACAGACCAAGAAAGCATCGGCTTCCAGAGCAGAATGTGTTCCCTTCAAACCTGAAGAAGTTGACCTTAAGTGGGAGCTATTTGCCGTGGGAAGACATGAAAATTCTTGGCATGTTACCCAACCTTGAGGTGCTTAAACTCAGGTCTTTTGCATTTGACGGAGATAAGTGGTCACCAGTTGAGGGAGGGTTTCTCCGACTAAAGCTCTTGCTAATAGAGAATTCAGATCCAAACAACTGGGATGCAGATGAAACCCACTTTCCGAGACTTCAACGCCTCGTCCTAAAGGAATGTACCCGCCTCGGAGAAATTCCTGAAGGTATTGGAGAAATTCTGACACTGCAACTGATTGAAATACATGAATGTAGCCTTAGTGTTGTAATGTCTGCAAGGAAAATACAGGACCAACAAGAGATGATGGGAAATGATGAGTTAAGTGTCCAGATAAGCTGGGGAGGTTATCATTCACAAAGTGATCTCCCTGTTGATTTGAAATTTCTCAGAAATCAGTAATCCTGTTTATCGTCATTCATTCGTCATGGCTTGGCTGGTAGATCATTCTTGATTTACAAGGAGGAAATCCTTGTAATATCCAGCTTCAATTTGTTCTTTGACGAATGAAGGCAAAGAAGTTGAAAACAGGCCAGCTTTTATTACTTTCACCACCCCACGCCCCTTCCTTTTACACTTTTTCTGTATTATCCTTGTGTTCTTCTAGAGGTTAATTGCAACATTAGACTACTGTTTAGGAAAGGAAAAAAAAAAAAAAAAGTCATTTCTTGTGGGAACATTGCTGTCATTGTATTTCAACATTTCATTTTCATTTGTGTAGTTACTAAGGCTATATATGCTTACTGACATGTTTGGTAAGTTACGTTAGGCGTTGAACAATTTGAATGTATATTATCAAGTAATAATTCTTGAAAAGGGGGATGAAATCAAGAAAACAACAAATCATCACGATAGCAAGAACGTTACAATAATTGGTAATATACAACAAATATCAAAGCATTGAGAATCCAATTATGATGATCATGTAACAAATATTTCTTCCCCATTGTAACAAAACATCACTTAAAAAGGAGTTTTTTTCTAGTGTCTATATACGTTTTTAGAGAATTATTTACGATTGTGCTACATGTACATCACGACATACAGATTTGTTTACCAACAAATGATCTGACGAAATATGATTAAGCCAAATTCACCAACCAACTAAAAAAAATTAAACTCCCTCAATTTCTTTTTGCCATCTCACCAACATTTGAAACATGCGAAAGAATTTGTAAATCATTGCGTACAACAATTATTTTGCAATTAATTTTTACATTTAACTTTCAGAGCAGCAAGAGCGATCAGCTGAAATTCGCAAACTCTAATGTTGTGTTTAGTATGTTACAGGCATTTAACAATTCGTCAATTAGTCATGTTTGGACCTGTAACCTCCACGTAAAATTCATATCAGTTAAAAATAAATAAAAATAAAAAATACCATCTCAAGCAACAGATCCCATCAGAATGTTTAAGACTGAATTATGCCCAAGACAAGGAAGCTGAAACGTAGAAATGTCCTAAAGTCGGTCAGGAGCACTCAAATGTCCTGCTTCTACGCAGACAATGTGGTCAAGAACATCATTCGAATGCTTCCGTTTTCTTCGAGATAGAAATTACATTGAAGTTGATGGATTCGGGATTTTTCAGGATCATCTGTTGAATAACTTTGGCCGCATCCTGTAAGAAAATCGTAGACATCCAAGTGAAGCGGCTACGAAAATTACTATTACAACATGGAAGAACCGGAAACAATGGGAAATACTCCCAGGTGAGTAACATGGGTAGCCTCAAGGCTCAATGTTGTAAATGCTGGTACAATATACTTATTAAATTTCATTTTGTTCAAGTAGGCCACCAAACTTAAAACTTTATTACAACTTGGTCACTCTTTCCATATCTGTTAGTTTGACTAACGGAAAATGTAATGCAGCAGTTTTTTTGCCAACTTGACAGCATTAAGCTTTTGCAATAGTCACACAAACGGTCATGATCCAATTGTAACAAATGTTAAAGTGATCCAACTGGAAGAAAGTTGAAGTTTAGAAACCTACTTGGAACAAAATAAATTTTAGTGACCAAAATGACATTTTGCAAAAAATTCAGCGACGCTTGTTAACCCCGCCCTTCTTAGCACTAACAAATAGTTGTCAACTATAAGTCTGGGAAAACAAGTGTGAGACAACCAAAGGAAGCTTTTTTACAGGTAAAAATTTGTTTCCTAAACCATCGGAGGAGCAGGTTTCAAATGCCAGGAAAGACGTCCAGACAAATCACAAATGTCTCAAGCCATCAGAAGCATGGTCCACTGCTCAGTGTCAATTACTTGAATTTGTTTAATGCTTAAGATTCCATGACATCAGATTGTTATTGATTTTACTTGTATATTTTGATGCAGCATTTTTGTTGCACTACTCAATGTTCCTTTACTAGCCATTTTCCATTTTTCTTTAACAATCAGATTTAAAAGAAAAGACCCAAAACAATTTAGGAGAAAAAAAAAAAATTTGAAACCGTCTCCCATCTAACCCTTAAAGATGAAGAAAAGTACCAGTAATAAGGTGCTTGGAAAGCATGCGCCATGTGAAATTGGTCCTGCCTTCCTTCCATCAAGCTCATAAAGTTGTCCTGTAAATAACAAGTTTGTGGTATATATTTATCCTGATGGTAAATTTGCTCTAAGTAAAGAACTAAACAATTGATGTAAAGGTGGATTCAGTTACACCAAACTGAAGCAGATGAGCATAGGCAAGCATTGGGTTTCACTTGGAAAAAATAAAGACCAAAGTTGCACATTTGGTAAGTCTTCCATCCATGTCTATGCTAGAATGTGAGGTTACAAAATGAGAAAAAAAATTAAATTTGCGTGTAATATTATTTTATTGAAAAATGTGTGGTTGAAATGGGATCAAATCACTGTTCAATAATGCATTTTAATGGAAAAAAAATGGGGCTCAAAGGGGGGTTAAACATGGCAATGCATTTAATTTTAAATCAGCAGCAGAGACACAGGAGATGGCGGGCAGCAATTGGTCCCCTTGATATAATTTTCTGATTGTATGGGACATATCTGGACTGGTAGTCTACACTTTATTGGATATTCACATTCCACTGTTCCACTCCCCCAGCCCCCAATACACACATAACTCAATTCTCACAGAAGTCTTATACAGCCTCCCATCTTGCTGTCAATCGTACAGTAATTAAAAGCAAATCAAGTTTGCATTATAGGAAAGAACACAAGCTGGGCAAGATGGACAGTCAAGGAGGAGCACAGTATCAAAATGAAGCTCAAGAAAAACTTCCGAAAAGCTAAAATAGTGAGCTAACACAAGATGGAATCGTAAAAATCATTACTAATCTGAAAGCCTCAAAGTACGGCAGAAAATTGAATACACAATAAATTGGACGGGTAAGGTACAAAACTTCCATAATATCAATATAACACAAATGAGAATGTTAAGATGGATGTAGTCATACTAAAACAGATAGAACTAGAAATGAGACCATAAACCAACAAACGGAGTTGGTGGCAATCGAGGATAAATTAAGGGAAGATGTCTTAAATGATTGAGAAGAGCTTAAGGTCTCATTAGCAAGAGTTGTACAATCGAAAACAGAACATTAGAAGAGGAAAACATAGGATAATTAAAATACATTGAGACTGTTCCAGAATATTTAATCCTTCCACAAGTGATAAACGGAATGACAAAAAATGATTCATGAAGCAGTTGTCCTCAATTCTATGAGAAGAAAACTTAGCTTCTTGTTACTGTTGTCTAATACAAAAAACACATTCAAGCTCAGTAACCTATTAGTAAAGCACTAATCTTGCACAATCTATCTCATGCAACATGATGCCAATATCAGATAAATTAGCTCCCAAATGCTCATCTATATATCATCATTTTCCTCATAGAATAGTTATCACTACACGTTAACAAATGGAGTAACCACTCCTATTTAAAATTCCCTATAATTATATATTACAATCACTGCACTTGCATTGGGAGGGGAGGAGAGAGCACGAGACTCACCGTCTACACATGTGAAGCAGATGAAGTGCGTGTCTACATTATCTGAAGCCTGTAAAGAGAAACAGATGAGATCACAAATTTCCCACCACTCATTGAAAATAAACTTGATAAAACTAAACTGATTGAATAACAAGACCACGACCAAATAATGATAAGAAATCTGATAAAAAAGGCCAAAAATTTGAAAACGAGTTTACTATACTTGACTGATCAAACAGCTCCTTCAGCTGTACTGAAACATTAAGGTACCGTTTACCATGATTGATTATTATATGCTACTATCAGTTCTAGGTGGAATGATGAACACAAGAACCCAGATAAAAGAAGATGAAAAAATAAATTATTATGCAGCTTTACTCCCATTAGGGTAAGGCCATGGAGTCTGAGCTATGAGCCATCGGCATGCTGCATACGTCTTGGTTCCAACATCAGGACTGGGCATGCAGAAATATTTATAAATTTCCCGTTCATCTTGTTTCAAGCCTATATTTGTCCACTACTACCAGAGACTAAACTATATTAAAGTAGCAATGGAAGAAAACAGATGTCTTAGGATTGTTCAACCTCAAATGTCATAAATTACTAGTTAGATAAGATCCTAGGCAACAACCTGGCAAATCAATTGCACTAGTTTAAGAATTGAAGCATTGAGTCAACGTGAACCAAGGGTACAAAATTATGTTGGAAAAGAAATAAATTTGATGCTAAAAGATGCTGCTACATTTTTCATGGAAAAAAATTATAAATCTAAGCTTTGAGACGGTTCTCAAAATTTAAAACCAGATTAAGAAGCCAATCTGTAAGTCTCGAACAGTAAGAGTTTTAATTGATAGTTACTATATTACATGCATAACTTATTGACCATATTGAATTTGCAATGGAATAATGCTCCTATTTCATTAAAGAACAGGGAATAATCAGCTTATCTTCCACAAAGAAGCTTGGAATATCATCTCAGAAAACAATAAGTAATAAACCTAAATTACTTCCTTTTGACTACAGCATGATAGACATCCAATAAGGTTCATGTATTCAAGGAGGAAAAAGGGGGTTAACACACAATATGGAAGCAACCACGTCAACTAGCATTCCAGAATATTCATCCAGTCAGTTAAGGGCAAAGGAGTAATAGTGCTACAGGGTGGGGGATGCCTATAAATAGGACAACGGGGGTCTGCATAATGCATGTTTTTGGACTGATATTCAGTTAGGGAATAGGAGAGACCGGCCTCTCAAATAGTCTGGAATTTGTTCCGTTCAATCTCAGTTTTCTTCCTTCAGCAACAATCCTTGTTTCAATTTTCAATTCAATATAAAGTTACACATTACAATACTTCTCTTATTCTCTCATCATATTGTTGGCTTAATCAATTGCTAAACAAGTAATTCCCAGGTTATCAGAACAGCAGCTAGCTATAAGGGATTTCCACAGTAGAGCAACAGTTGTAGAGGGGTTCTATCACTACAGCTACTATAAATTGCAGAATTACCAAGTAATCTGTCAATGACTAAATTTCTATAACCTAACCTCTGTTTCACCAGCAGTAGCTGCAACAGAATGAGCAACTTCCATTTCTCTGTCATTTTCAAGGAATGCAGCACGCTGCAAGACGATTAGATTCTGGGATATTTAGAAAGACACCAAAGCAAACCATATGACTTGAAACCAAACACTGATTACAGTAAAGGTTCGAGAAAAACTGACCTCTGAAGGACCCATTTTTGCAGTGCACTTGAAGAATCTGTCTAGAAACGACCCTTCAACTGAAAACAATAAGCAAATAGGTGTGAATGAAAACCTTGACGTGACAGATTCAAAAGGGACATTAACTATTGCTGAAATTATTCGAAGATACACAACAGCAATAGTAAGCATGCATGAAAGAAGTAGAATCTAAACTTCAGCTGAAACAACTCTAACAAATGTAATCCTATCCCTGGCCATTTTCTTCGACCTCATTTTTAAACCAAGTTCAGTGAATATTACTGAACCACTTCTATCTTTTTTTCCTTTCTGTATATAAGAGTTTATATCTCTGTATTGCCTGATTCTTTCACCATTTCTCCAGCCCACTTGGATCCTTTCCACTCAATAAACCAAAATCCTACCATCAGTCATTATTAATATCAAAATCTCAACAAATGGAAAATTTTCCATGCAAGCAGCTACTGAAGAGATGGAATCATCTTCAGCATTATATGAATTCCCAACTTAATAAAAAATTAATCTAAATTATCAGAACACTTACCAAGTTTTATCTCAGAAGTGATATTCCCAACAGCATGAAGAAGCCCTATGGTTCCACAGGCATTGCCTACAGTTTGCTTCATAAAGTAAACTCCTCCACTAAGCTCCTGTAGTCGACTATCATGAATATTGAATAGTTGCAATTTAAATTCATAAAATGAAGTCGAGAAGGACCAATTGTTCAACCCAATGAAATCCAATCCAATTATTGAGTCATGTTATGTGAAAAATTACTAGAAAACCTTAAATACGCATATAATATACTACAAGTTAGCTTTATCATAATTGACATAAAAGTCATCTTCCATTATCAATGCACACCAAGGGTAATCAAATGCATACCAAATCCTGTAACGTCAGTGATAAGCTGGAGAATATTTGGCTTCTTGATTGCTGAAATATATTCTCAGAATTGCATATTCATAGCATGCAAAAACAGGCAATAACGAGTGTGTCCGCAAGCGCACACTTGGAAAAATTCATTGTTATGATCAAGTAAATACACTTCGGATAGAGTTTTTCAACAAATATGCTCAACTGAATTTATTATATTCTATTAGTATAGAGCCACATTGGCACAACACAAACATAATAACGAGAACTAAAAAAGAAACGGTTGAGGTAGAAATCTAGTCATTGTAGGAGATTATAGTGAAAAGAAAGCCAAAAGTTGATGTATGGTACTTTTTGTCCCTGTAGTTTTGAGTGTAATGTTATTTTTAATTAAAAGTAAACATTCATGTGGAAAAAGATTATGAACAAGTTGCAAAAACCATTTATGAAGAGCTAAATGTTGAACATATAAACATCATAAAATCATAATCGAAAATAATTAATAAACATAAGATCAAGTACATAACCTAGATCTGGTAGATGACAAGAAAATAAGTCATATGATCATCATAGGAAGACTGAAGTCTCAAACGTAGGAGCATGCAAACCTCATCCAAAATCTGAAAATATATTTAGGCCTTTTTCGATCCCCATTTTTTAAAACTCATTTTCAATCACATATTCTCCCAATAATTTTAACTCCACATTCTCCAAAAAAATCACCTTTTCACCAAATATATTTTCAAAATATCTCTGCCAGACAAGGGCTTAGTTTACTCGGAGCAAGCTTCCCAAAAGCCTTGCACTAAAGGTAGGTAATTCTATGCCTCGACTGATCTACGTACATTATTGAAGCTTACTACATTGATGGGATTGTTGATTGTAGATCAAACTCATGGACAATTGCTCGCTTAGTCCAGCTCGAAACAAAGGAAAAGAGAGATCGACCCAGGTAGTTTCTTCCCCGCCTTTGAGACTTAAGCTAAGGAATAGAGCATGGGGGAGGAAACCACTGGAGGTAAAATTGGAACCAATTTTGAAATGGATTTGAGATTAAGATTTGAAAATGAAAGGAGGGGAAATGCATTTGGATTCTACTTGTGATGTTTGATATACAAGTAAAGAATGGAATAGGCTAGTTGCTCTTTTCACCCTTAGGTTGTGTTTGGTACATCGTATTAGGTCGTATAAATAATTTAGTATAGAACTAAAATGGATAATAGTAAGTAGATGGTATTGTGGTGGAGGTAGATAATATTCTCTAGTCAAAATTGTCAACCACATTGGCTATAAGATAACTAGTATAAAATGACATTTTTCTTTACTAAAAGATCAAATAATATTATCCATGGTAATTTTTGGTAATACCATTCATCTACCACTGTCTACTCTAATACTATAGTAATACAATGTCTCCGCAATTTAAAATTGAAATAGTTCAAACCAGATCATTTACTCTGGATTTTTGATAACTTAATATTTCCGGTCAAATCCTCCATATACCGATCACATCTTACAAATCCATGCCTCTAGTCCTACTATCAACTCCAAAACCCATCAAATCGCATGATTCCAAGTGCGAATTCTTCCTATGAGCATTTATAAAACAGAAATATAAATGTATCGTCCAAATGGTAACATTAATAAAATGATAAAGTCAAACTCACCTTTATTTCACTATCTTGTTTTCTCCTCTCTTCTTCGCTCTGTGAAAAACACCAGAATCGTTATTTCAATACAAATACACCGTAAACATTGTAGTGCCGAAAGCAATCCCCCTAAGTGATACAAAATTAAGAATCGATTGATATAGAAAGTTGCATAGCGTGAGCATGTTTGGCTAAGCTTAGAGAAAATTATTTTCAGTTCCAAACATATTTTCGACAACTTAGTCCTTTTCCTATTTTTCAGTAAAATAAGTCAATTATTTTTTACTTATTTCTAAGTTTAATCGATTAAAGGATTATATATTTTAGAAGTTAGAACTAACGCATTTAGTTATAAGTCCAAACCTTTTAAACTCAGCCAAACAACTCTTTCACAAATTACCTGTGATGTTATAGGGTAGAGAAAAAGGACGGCGAGCACTGGCTTTGGAACCATTTCTAGAAGTTCTTCGTCCAATCCATAAACATCAAAGCACTCTGCCTCATCCGGTGGAACACCGAGTCCCCAGAGAAACTGCAAATGACATTTCCTCAGATTGTTAATAAATTTATATATATGAAAAAGGAAACTCCATGGGAAATTGGATCAAACCTGGTTCATAACATCGGGATTAGCTTCAAGAGGAAGCCATCTCTTAGCAGATGGGCTTTCCGCCATTTTTTTCTCTCTTTTTCTAGCGGTCTCTCTTTTGGAATATCAATGAAGAGTTTTGTTCTGGAAGGACATTTGGGTGGGAATATTTAACTCGTGATTGGATTATTTTAAAATAATATTATATGTAAATTTGAATTTTTTTTCTTATTTGTGAGAAATTAGGGACTGTTCTCTTTGTATTTTGAGTTTTGAATTCATTTTGGGTTTTATATTTTGAGTGTCCATTTTCAAATTGTTGCAAATATGTTTTTTTTAGCATTTTGAAAATTAGTTTTGAAAACACTCAAAACACGTTTTGAGAATTTTGACTTAATTATAACTGAAAACATTCAAAACAACAAATTTGTTGTTTTAAGTTTTCTTTGTAAATTTTTAACTTGTTTTCAAAAAGGCGTTTTCGAAAATATGAAAGAGAACGCGTTTCCACTGTTTTGAAAAATCGAAAACAGAAAACGGTTTGAAAGTGGTAAAGAGAACCGACCCTGATATTTTAAAATATATTCTTATTTAAAATACAATTTTAATGGAGTCGGGGCTTGTACAGGTTAGGAAAATTTAGGTCTGTTCTCTTTACTATTTT
>CAIGRL010072393.1:0-11688 GCA_903798325.1 Fraxinus xanthoxyloides | reverse complement strand
TTTTTTTTTTTTTGAAGAATGCTTCAGCAAATAGAATTAGCATGTTGGAATTCGTGGCTGTAATTGATCTAACCTCAATTCTGTAGAATTAGTGGCGTTAGGTTTTTTCTAAATTGGGGTTAAGGGGTAAAGGAGACCGAAGCGTAAATTATCCACCCTTTTCCTTTTTTTTTTCCTGTCAGAACTTCAGATTTACATTTGCAGATTTTTTCTGCTCCTCTTTGTTGGTCATAGAACAATCATAAAGACTTAACTTTCAGCAGTTCAAAAATTAAATCAACACCAAATAATTAATCAAAGAAATCTGAAATAAATTTTTTTAATAACCAGAAATTGCATTCAATTCGTAAAAAAAACTGGAATTTTCATGAAACTCTCATGCCATGTCTTAAGAAGAATTAATCTGTACACCAAGGAACATTTTATTCATATTTCCATCATTTTATTCTTCTGTTAAATGTTCGATAAAGGTAGTAAAATAAGAAGACTTACCTCTAGCAACATACTGTCTTAATAATATCCCTTTTTTGTATTTGGACGTCTCAAGTTTCTGTTGATGATGCTGTGCAAATAAACATAGAAGGAAATAATGAAAATCACAACACTCAAAACTCTCAGTGTGAAATCATGTATCCCTTCTACCAGATAGAATGATATCCTCATAAAAATACAGGAGATCACTTGAATTACTTAAATCAATCACCTATTGAATACATTATTGGACAATTTTAGGAAACCCTACCCAAAAGATTGAAGAGGAGAGGAGGGTGGGTGGCAGGAACAGATATAGGAATTTAGGATGTAGGACTGAAATTTGCTGACAAGGCTACAACAATTCATTAGTTTGCCGACAAGGATCAACAAGTAAACGACCAATGAAGGTTGGTTATAATAAAGTTTACAAGTCATTTTTCATTTTGTGAATAATTTAAATTGAAGCAAGACTATAAAACATGTTAAAAAATAAAGAAAACATAACACGTTCAACACAAATTAAACTTTTTTACATTTGGCAATTTTAGTTTCCTCCTCAAATGAGACCCCATGAAATAGTATTTTTTTTTCCTTTTCATAGTGCTAAGAGTGAAATTTACACGAAGAAGTTGAAGAGTTCAAAATTTGAACTCCATAAAACAAGAAAATCAAGAAAAGGAAAATACATAATAGACGGAGGATTTTAGAGGAGAAAGAAAATTCGTAACAATGGTAGGACAAGAATATTCAACAAAATTGGAACACAATCAAAACTAGATAACAAAAAAATCAACAAAAAAAAAAAAAAAAGTAAAAGCTAAAGATCAAGACGAGAATACCTATGACTCTGTGAAGTCAAACCTTAGATCGTCAATCGTTTCAACGCTAGAAACCCACCAAAGCAATATAAGTTAATTTTTCTTTCCAAATGATGCTGTGAAATTTTCACAGGGGAATGCTCCAATTTCCTTGCAAAATGGAAAGTGTTAAACACAAAGGAAGAAATCAAAAGTTAAGATTAGCAATTTCTAGAAGTAGAAACATAACCGAGCATCTATAGCAATTTTCAGATGCAGAAACTTAACCAAGCATGTATAGCAATTTCCAATTCATCAATTGTCCATTCGTTATTTTGCTGAAATTTATATAGTTAACTTCAATGTCTATTCTTAATCTCAACGCCTTCTAGATATTAAAAAAAAAATAATAATAAAAAAAAATAAAAAAAAAAATTTAACATGATTACATCAAAATCAAAGAAGTACTTCTAAATGGACATATCAATGTTCCAATTCCAGAAATCAATAAATGTGAACTACGCAGAAATGAGATCAGTATAAAAATCCACAAAGCAAAGTTCTAATTCCAGAAATAAAATAAAATTTGGGGTTTGAATCTAGGGTTTTAGATTTGGGGCAAAATAATTGGAATTGGAGAATGGTATACCAAAAAAACTAAAAAATTACAACTTGAATACCTTCAATAAAGCTTTCCTTCAGATCCTTCTCCAATTCTTAGCTTCTCAAACCTTCACCTTGACAATGGCGGAAAAGTCGAAGTAGACACAACAATGTAGATGAAAAACACAAATGTAGAGAGGGATGGGATGTGATGTCTATTATTTAGAGGGATTTGGGCTAATGGTACACTTGCTTTTATTTTGGACACGAGTTGTGATGCATTGACACGCTGTTGGCGACGGCGTATCGGTGTTTGATTAGTATCAACACAGGTACATCTCCAACATGATGCCGACGCGTGTATGAGGTCCTTTGCCACGTATGAAACCTAGTTTTTTTTTACTTTAAGGCCTATTTTTAGTTTTAGGAAGTCAATTCCTTCTCAACAACGGATACCGAGCTTCTTTCGGCTAATTATGGCAAAACTGTTTCATCAGCTTGTATGAGCCCAGGGATTAATGATTTAAGTAATGGTTTATGTTCTTTTTATTCCTTGAGGACTTCACAATCTAACACTATAATCTTTTCTATAGTTATTCTATTTTGAGGTTTGGCTGCAAGGATGTTTGGCTGATTAGAGATGTCCCTGGACTGTGCAAAAGCAGTAAGTGAATCTACACGATTTCCCCTGCATGTGATAGAGACTTCTTAATTAGTAATAAGGAATTTAGGTAAAAAAGAGTTGTCTACCACTTTTTATTCTATCTACAATTAGATCTTTGTTGCCAACACAACTTCAGTCGGATAGCTGACAATTATAAAATAACCGTAGTTTATTCCCTTTTAGTATCCTACTATAGAGAAACCCCCGATATGAATATGGAGCCTATCACTACTTGAGGCTGAACCTAAACATGTTCTCAGATAGATGTTAATACTATGAATAGGGATGCATGGATAAAGATCTTGTCTTTTAAAGTCCGTCTCTATAGTGTATCGAGTAATAAGTAATTGTAGGATGGAGTTAAGCTTGATCTTCAGTCTGAACATCAATTCATTAGATGGTAAATTTCTAAAATGGAGCAGTCAGAATTCTTGCCAATAAGGTCTATCCGTATCGGGGTCAGTATTTGTTTAACATTATTGTGAGTTTTCCTCTGTTTCACACCCTTTTTAATGGAATTAATACTGTAATTATAATCCTTTGTCTTGGAAGCCTCAAACACGTGTTAATGATGCCACACATTAGGGAAAATTGTATCCATGGTCCCTAACATTTGGGGTCATTTGAAGTTTGGTCCTAACATTAATTTTCTGGAGCAAGTTGGTTCATTTTGGAATGTCTCGACAAAATCAGGTGTTAAATTCATTGAAAAGAACTTCTGCCCTCAAGTTTAATGAAGCAAAAACTGAAGAAGAAGAAGGAACTTTTGAAAAAGGGAAAAACAAGGAAAAACTAAAACAAGATAAAACAACATTAGCCTCCCCCCTTCTCCAACCCCGACTTTGGAAGGGAGCTGGACGTTTGGGAAGGAGAAGGTTGGATGGCTGGGCTGGACAGGGGAAAGGAAAATATCTGTACATGTCAAAATGTGGGAAACAAGAGAGGAACATCAGCTAGCAGAAGCTGGCCGTGACAGCAAGATTATGGAGCCAGCAATGCCTAACCATATTAGAAGATTCTGGGAGAAAAAGAGATGAAAGAAATGGCACATGCTTTCTGTTTTCTGCTCCCCCTTTCTGTTGAATAATTAGTTACAAGATTCTTCATTAGTTTGTATAAATATAGCAGGCGAAATCCATTGTAAGATGTACAATCAGAATTCATAATTGTATCTCCTTTTTTTACAGTTAAAGGAATTCATTTCCTTCCAAATATTGTCTCAGCATTTCGTTTTGCATTTACTAGCTATTTCTTCTGTGTTTGTTATAGTACAAGAATAAATAATTCACTGTTTAATTCTCATAACCCATGCTCAATGTCTCTAACAAACTGTCATGTTGCCAATGAACTCCCACCTNAAAGAAATGGCACATGCTTTCTGTTTTCTGCTCCCCCTTTCTGTTGAATAATTAGTTACAAGATTCTTCATTAGTTTGTATAAATATAGCAGGCGAAATCCATTGTAAGATGTACAATCAGAATTCATAATTGTATCTCCTTTTTTTACAGTTAAAGGAATTCATTTCCTTCCAAATATTGTCTCAGCATTTCGTTTTGCATTTACTAGCTATTTCTTCTGTGTTTGTTATAGTACAAGAATAAATAATTCACTGTTTAATTCTCATAACCCATGCTCAATGTCTCTAACAAACTGTCATGTTGCCAATGAACTCCCACCTTATGTCCTTGCATCTCTGAGGTACTATGTTGAGCACACTAAGACCATTTTACCCATGCCTGTACTTTCCACTTATTGGAAAACAACCATATCAATTAAGAGAGAAGATTGCCCATGACGCTTGCTGTCTAAGCTAGGACAACTGAGAAAAATGTCAACTTCTTTGGCTCAACATTAACTTGTTCGATTATTCCATGCCTAATAATTTGATCCCATCATCCCCAAGACAGGGAGGATCTTGAAAGATCTTCTTCCAAGCCTAGAAACACGGTACCAGAGCTTATGGTTGCAGCTTACATGGAATTCTCATTTTGGATGTGCTTCACGAAATGAGTCAAGTCCTTGGTCAAGCAATTTACTTGACATCCTAATTCAATGGAACCCAACAAAAGGCATCGTACGGAAAGGATTTGGAAGCATGGAACCCTAAGGATGAAATGCATAAGGATTTTGGATCAAGGTGCGCAAGAATTGGAAGCGACGTGTCAAACTATTGTATTAGGGAATGTTTGCACGAACTGTGATGTGCAGGTTGCAGTGTCATGATTTTCCTCATTGAGTGAAATTGATGTGAGGAAAATGAGCTTGTGGGCTTAATGAAATTACTTTGGTACTCGAATACAATAGATATCCTCAGCCTTCATACCTATGTGTACATTCTTTAGGTTGGATCTTGGGTGTTTATTCCGTGGAAGATCATTTTAATCAGCTTCAGCAGATAGTTTTGGGATATAAGGCAGTTAAGATCAGGATAATTTATGGAGTTGTATGCTTTGTTTTTAGGAATGTGATGAATCTTAAAAAGTACACTGCCTCAACTGTCTCGAGGTAGTTTTGGGATTTAAGGCGGTTAAGATCGAGATAATTTATGGAGTTGTATGCTTTGTTTTTAGGAATGTTTGAATCTTAAAAAGTACACTGCCTCAACTGTCTCGAGGAACAGAGAAGTAAGGTGGATAATGTCTGGTATTTCGAAAATGAGTTTCTTTCAGCTGGCATATATATGTGCATGATTGCCTGATCGGAATCCTAGAGGATATATCATATAGAAGACTTTCCATATTGGATGCATAATTATGGTTTTAGATTCTCTAATATTTTAATATATTTTCTAGTATTTTGTTATATGTTTTTTATCTGAATTTGATAGATTCTCTAGTATTTTGTTAGATATTTCTTACCTAAATTAGACTATTTAAATGTATATAAAGGGGCTTATGTTTTGTACACAACTTTGATAATAAAATAAATTGATATCTTCTCATCCAAAATTCTGCTACCGTCTGTATATTTCTTCTTCCCCTTCCTTCTCCTTATCCCTCTTCTTCTTCTCTTTTCCCCTCCTCCTCTCCCCTTTCCCCTTATATAATTCTACTATTTTGTTTAATTGCATTTGTTTATTTAGACCAGTAATTGTACTTCCAATTCTGATTCTTACTCGTGTATATTTCTACTATCTGCTGTTGTCTTTACCTGTACTTTATGAATGAACAACAGGAGCATGTGGAAAGCTGCCCTAGCTCAACTACTACAATGAAAATGGGCATCGAAAGAGTTCTCAAGGAAACATTTGGTGATGTAATCCAGGATATTTGCCAAATAAATGATGAACAAATTAGCGAGACAACCGTTGAGGTCATTCTATATCTAACTTTAGCAGTTTTAAGTTAAATACAGTTGAGTCTCACATTCAGCTTATTATATATCTGCAGGCAGTGAATGGTCATTTAGACATTTTTAAGGCCAGCCATTAAGAACTTTGGTGGTAGTGTGGAAGTGTCATCTGTGACCAACGGGATTTGCAAAGTAAAATACGAGGGACCCGATTCTATTGGATCTGGAATTAAAGTGGCTATAAAAGAGAGGTTTCCAGATATTGTTGATGTTGCGTTCACTAACTAGGACAAATCCCTCGACGACTTTGATGAAGGCATTTTTTCATGTCTTTGGGATAGTATTTTTTGGCAGTTTGAATGGAAATCAAATGTTATGCATGCCAGGAATGTAATTCTATGCACAGGACGTATATATCTTGTCCCTAATAAGTTGTCTTGATTCTTGAACTAATTAGCAACTAGGTATGGTATATGCAAAATATAATATATTTTTTAAATATTAATTCTCTCCAAATTAAAATGATTGACTCTCTCTCTCTCTCTCTCTCATTTGGTTGTTTATGAATTATTGGAGTATAATAACCACCATGCGAGTCTTGTACTATAAGTGGATATTTGGTGGAAATTAAAATTAGATTTTTGATAGATTGTGATAGAAGTTTTGAAAATGTATGGTTGAAAATCTATGGGCCGGCTGCTTCCTCCTTGCCTATGATAATCAATCCTTAGAATCCGATCAAGACGAAGACCGGTATAAATGATCTTTCCTTCACGTTCAGTTATAGCAAGAGCCTCTTGAATCTAGAGTTGCTTGTTGTTCCAACCCAGTTCCAACAATTTCGGGCAAGAACCCTTAAATAACTCATTTTGTGGATCGAGAAATTCAACACTGGAGTGTACTCATGAAAGATGTTAATATTGATTGTTTTATTTTGATTTAGATTAAAATTTGATTTTAATCGGATGTTGTAAGGACATATATTCTTTGTCGAAAATAAATTATTACAGAATATCTGGTAGTAGGTACTTTGAAGTGGCATTTTATTAAAGCAATTATCCGGCAATTGGCATAAAATATAGGTACACTGTCGGGACGGCATGCTCTGTTCTGCTCAGAATGCTTTGCTTCATATCACCAAAATGCTCCAAGTGTCAAACAAAAGATGGATCAACAGAATTTTTTTTTTTTTTTTATTTCAGAATAAGCATCGATTAACTTTGCGTTAGCAATCATAGTGAAATAGATGATGCAAACGATTGGGCATAAAACATCTATAGATGGCTTTTATTGGTTCTCTTCAACTGATATTTCTCGTCTCTACCTAATAAAGTAGATGATCGAAGAATCTAACAAGTTACGTATCATTTTTTTTTTTTTTGCCAAAGTCTTAGAATTTTAAAAAAGTCTGGAAAACAGCCGCTAAATTGTCATTGTTTGCCGCCATATTAGCAGCATTTTAACTACTACTCACGTGTGTTCATGTCACCAACTTAATTAATTCAATAAAATAAACTAATTATCTATCTTTCATGAGGATTATCTAAAATCCCCACTAATTTTATAAACAAACAGGGATAAAGGGTCTCCCTCTGAGTTGTTTATGATATTTTCCTGTAGCAGTTGACCAAGTCACATGTAAATTATTTTCATTTGATGCCGCCTGCAATAATAGACTTGACTTTACACCGACGTCAAGTTGTGTTACTTCATTTTGTTGATTGTTACTTCAATAAATATTCATATTTCAACATGTAAGCTTTTATTAATAAATTAGAAGATGATAATATAATACATGTTTGGCATATTTTAAAATTAAAATTTTAATTAATTTTGATAAAATGTGTAATTAAAACTAATTATCAACTTTTATTTAAGATATTAACAACTTTTAATTTATACCAAACATGTACAATATTACAAATGATGTCTTTACCTTACTAACAAGAATTAGCTCATACTTTGGTTTAGTTACAAAAATTTGATTAAAAACGGTCAAAAGTCGACCATTATTTTTAAGCGTATATTTCATGAAATTCACAATTTTTATCAATATTTCAATCATTCGTTTTATTAAATTTTATCAAAACCTATTAAAAATCTAATTTTTAACAAAATCAAGCGCGGATTTAATGTATTGGTGTATTGATAAATTAGAAAGAGGACAACTAGATAGGGAGAATATATCGCACCTCCGAGAACTAAATGTGACCTTTGACAACGTGGAAATCACTACAATATAAAAGGGTAAAAAAATTGGCACCACGTGTCGCGATTTCCCATCATCGTCGAAAATGTTTCTGTCCCCCTGAAATTTTCACTCATCTCCTCATCTTCACGCAACTCATCACATCTTCCATTTTCATATGCAATTAACTTCATAAAAACCCGCTCCCCATCATTCATCAATCCACTACCATTAATTCACAACAACCATAGTGCGCCGAATTGTCGAGTCTATGACTTCCCTTTCAATGCATTCACTACCCATTCTCTTCCGTTGTTTATTCCCAACAGAAACTCCAGAGAGTAACACCTCATTGAGGTTTGTATTAGATTTTCCCCCTTTCTTTTTGTCATTATATAGTCATTCATTTATATGAATCCTTTTCAATTACGTGTTCTTTTGGTGTATTGATTGGATACTATATTGGGTCAGTTAAGGGAATGATTTGAAGAAGAGAGGAGCACGGACAGTCTCCTTGAGGTTTGATTCAATTTGGTTTTCCCCTATTTCTTTGTATCATTATATTATTCCCATACTTTTTTATGTTCATTGATTCTTGTTGCATCATATTTTTCATTTTGCACTTTCTTTGTGGTATTGTCATTTGGAATCTGTTTATTTGCATCATAATCCAGAATTTTTTCGATTGACCCTTTATGGGATTTCATCAAATAAGAAAACTATATGATTTGGCCTTATATGATCTGTTCTATTAGCAAATTGTGATGCAATTTGTTCTTAGGGAGCCAAAGATGATTATATAGAATCAAAATTTATTACTTGTGCAAATTTTTGTGTTGGGCGATACTTGACAACTTCATGTGAGTCAATGGTTGTGTGATAACAAGAGTATTAAATGATAAAATTGTTGGCTCTAGAAGAAGAGAGAAAAAGAAAAGAAAATTTCCCCGAGCAGCGCGGAGACACAGTGTCAAGGATCGCAACTTTACTTGAGTCCCTTGACCTTATCGTAGCTGTAATTTTCTCAACTTCGACCACATATTGTAAATATTAGTTTGGTTTGAGTTGTAATTCCCTTTCCATTGTAATAGTTTATTTCAATTGTAAAATAGCTATGATATTGGTAAATGTATAGTATGATTTCTCATCATTTAAACGTCTACTTCTATCACTTAGATTTTTATTTCGCAAGCTATTATAGAGGTATTAGTCTTTCAAACATCTTTCAAGCTTTCTAGTGTTGCCTCATGTACTAACCATTGTAATTTCTTGCTTTCATCAATTGTAATTTTTAACTTTCAAACAATCAATGATCAACTTACTTTTAATGTGTTACAATTTTCTGTTGCAAGCTTTCTACAAATTATAATCAAATTTTCTTTCGTCTTGAGACGATCGAGAGAAGACGGAAGGTAGTGTAGCGGAGCAGACTACTGCCACACGGTACCCCTTTCTGTACTAAGAAGAAAGACATCATGTGAAACACGATGTCCGCGCATCGTGTCCAGACACCACCCGGACAAGAAGCGGACACGATGTCCGTTTAGTGTGGATAATTTTTTTTTATTTAGTTTTTTTTTTTTTTTTGCTAACTAACATTTTGAGATACATATTCTTTTATCAATTGTCAAACTAACTTTGAACGGTTCAGTTTTTGAATTTTGCAAACTGAATTTTGTAGCTTTTGTTTGCCTTTAGGCGTTCCAATTTAGGTGTTATTAGTTGTTCTTCGTTTTAACTGCATTTAGAATATTAGTCCTGAGTTACTCTTATGTTCTTGAATTAATTGCACTTTAGGTTTAGTTTTATATTTTTGTTGGGTGAAGTTTTGATTGATTGACTATTGCTAAGAAATAGGCTTAGTATGCAGTCAACTAGAAACCATATCTGTATTTTTGATACACTTAGGGTATAATATGGCAAGATAGGTAGTAAGTTAGTTTGATTTGAAAAGGCTTGGTGTTTGAGGCATTAATTTATTAAGATTTGACATACAAACCAAGGGATGATTATTATTTTGCTGTAAATTTCAATATTAATGAACTTCCATTAGGTTTATATATTCACTAACTGAGAGCTTTAGCAAGTAACTGGCAGAGAAGTTTGGAAAAGTTAAAAATCAAAATTTCTATTATGAAAGTTTCTTTGTAGCACTTCGAATTTATTTCCTTTTTCTCCTGGGTTTTCATTTTTACTTCTTGAAAATCTTGACAATACTATACTTCCTGATTTTCTTAGTGTTATAACCATGAATATTTTAGGATTTTATTTGCTATTAAGATGTTAGGTCAACATGCTTCTTTAAATTTTATTTTTGATATTCTATGTTCCATACGAGCTCTCTAAATAACATTTCTATGTTCATTCAGAATTGACTCTGGAGCCCATTTTCTTCTATGTTGAAGCTTGATTATTGTACTCATCTTTGTTTAGTCTTTGTTTTATGTTCTTGCGTTGATCTTTATATAATTTACCTTTGTAGACCCATTTGATGGAACACACTACGCTAAGCTTTTTGTTAGATCCGTTCCAAGGACCGCCAATGAAGAAGATGTACGTTGGTTGTATTACTTAGCAGTCAGTTGCTGATATATGCAGATTCAATTTTAAGAAATAGTTTCTAATAAGATTCCTTTGTACTATCTCTTTGTGTCCTTGTGCTCTGTTAGATCCAGAGATAATTAAATTCTATCGTTATGGTGACAATATTCAAAAATATCGTTCTACTTCTTACAGTTTATTAATAATGTTTCCAAGTCACTACTTGAAATGGGAAAACAATATTGCAGTGGTCTAAAATAGCCTTCATTTCATAGCATCAAGCTTATGCATACTAACACTTACGTCCATGAAAATCCCAAGCTTTAAGTGCGTACTGATTGTTTTTTAGTAACATGTAGACTTGCCCAATTAACTTTATTAATTATTTTTTTGGTTAAATGATTTCAGATCCGACCACCTTGTTTTAGGAACAAGGGAATATTTTAGAGGTTGCCTTGATTAAGGATAAGAAAACTGGACAACAACAATGTATGTGCAGATTCTGTGTTTTACATGTTCAAGTGATTATGCAAATGTCTTTTCAGGTCATTTGAGGAGGCTGAAGGGAGCAAATGTAACTTGACAACTATAATGAAAGTTGAAAGCACTCAATGACGTGAATCTGAGTGGTGAATTAATCTTTGTGATATCTTTTGCCTTGTTGCATTTAATGGCATCACATCTGGTCTTAATATAGGACTCTCGTCACACAACAAAGTTGATCTTGAAATTCTCATAAAGTTTGGCGTGCCTCAAGATCAAAAGAATGCTGATTAATGGATAATTATTTTTCTTGACATAAGACTTCTTCGATTGTATAGAACTTCAATAAATCTATAGTTGTAACGAAAAGTTAAATACATTGAATATCAATATTCGTATCAAGAATAAAAAATACAAAAACAAAAGAGATGAAAATTAAGTTAATTTTCACCAGCTTATGAATACCTTTCACGTTTACAAATGAATTGATCTCATATTTATACACATTTATTTTTAACATTATCCAACCAATGTGCAACACACGTTCACCTCACTAGTAGAAGAAAAAAGAACAATAAACTTGCTAACCAAGCCCCTGTTTGGCCCACATTAAATTTCTCATTCTCATTCTTCTACTCATTCTCAA
>CAIGRL010072386.1:0-17163 GCA_903798325.1 Fraxinus xanthoxyloides | reverse complement strand
TATTCATTTCGAGTCCAATTTATGATGTGTTGATTTTTGCAATACTCGATAGATTTTAATATTGAACTATCGTCACTCAAAATCAATTGTTAGAAACAATATTAATCTTGTTTGTTATAATCAAACATTGATGATGAAATCAACCATAGGTCAACAATTGTACCGTTCGATGTTGAGTTGCATCATAAATTGATACCTCAATAACTTGTTTGGTGATATAAGTTAAAGTAAAATGTTTTTTATTAAAGTATAAGTATCTAATTTATCTAATTTAACGTATTAAATATTACTTCTGGCTATAAACTAAAAACACAAGGTCATATCATGCCATTATATTTAGGGTCTATTGAGCACATATGTTGTGAATAGTACTTTTAGCAAGAGAGCTTTTTCAAGCAGAGTTGTTATTATAAAATTGTTGATTTATTGATTGTGAATCTAAAAAATTGATGTGAATATTAATTTGACTATTTGACATTATATCTTTTGGATTAATATTGTATTTTTCGTTTATAATTTTCTCTTTCATTAATAATATTTATAATCCTTCCTATATACAGTCTATTAATATTATATTTAAGTGATAATGCACAATTATTTTAGTATATATGATATTGTTCAAAATTATTTAGTAATGTCGTGCGCATTATGTGTAATTTCTATTATGTCATTTCACACAGTTGAAATTGTTGTTCAAATCAATAAAATATGACTTGGAATGAAAAAAAGGATTTTGAAGACCAAAATTTGCCTATGCGACCACATATGCCAAAAAGGGCTGCTGTCGCATAGGCGTTGGCAGGGCTTAAACGCCTTGTCATGAGATGAACTATGTGGTCGCAATAATGAAGGTCCGGATATCCGTTAGGGACCGTTTTGTTCAAAATTCTGGTGGCTTTTGGCAAGTTTTTGGCACAACTTCGTATAGCAATATTTGATGGCTATATATAGGTGGTTTGTAATCAACAAAAATACATTGAAAACATATAGAAATATATAGCCACACTTGAGATCATTCTTCATACCAAAAATATTGAGATTTCATTTCATATTCAAAATTCCCTTTGTGTTCTTGAAGTTTTGATAGAAAAACACAAGTATTTAAGTGTTTTTTCTATTACAAGGTTTAATATATCCTACAAACAATTTGTCGAGAAACCCTTTAAGCACCAAGATTCAATTTGAGAGGGGGGCAAACATCGTTTGAGGAAAGCGATATCGTGTTTGAGCCTCATTAATTCTTCTTTGAAGTTGTTGATAATTTGTTTCTGATTTTCTCCAACCTCTTCAAGTGGAAGCATTCAAGTGGAGGAGATTGCATTCTTTGGTTTCTTCTTTAGTGTGGAAGATCGATTATTTTCCCAACAATCTTAAACAATATTTTTGTGATGGAGAATGGAATCGTTAAGGCTTCAATGAAGTGATGAAATCCAGTAAATTATTACCTTGTCTTCTCAAATATTTCAGTAAGTTGAATCCTAATTTCGATTTCATGAATATAATGGTACGTATTGATATGAATATAATATGCACATTATCGGTATGATATCTCTAGCATTCTTAACATAGATTTTTGTTTATTTTGCATAAAAAAATTCTGTTGAAGTTGAGATACATACATATAGTATCATTTATTGGAATCATGCATTATAGAGCATAGATGAAATCAAATGATGAAAATATGTTGATGAAGATCTTGTGTGCATATTAAATTACACTTGCAATAAGGATCATGATATTACATGAATAAATTTAAATCATACTTTTGATGTGTCATGAATATGGTAAAAATGTTCTAATGCAAAATTTGAATTAGGAAAATTCACGTTTCATCAATTTTTTGAATGATGCGTTAAAATAATATTTATGTTCATGCGTAATGAATTTGTGTATGTACTGATTAAATGCACATAATAGATAGTGATTCTATAACATAGAACCGTTCACTTATTTTTGAATTCATTCCATATTGCTTTGTGGACAAGCAGACCATTGTGCATGGTTGATCTATGTAAATGCTTATTACATTGTGCATTAATGATATGAAATGACTTAATGATACATGTTTTAGTGAAATATTGCTTTTTCACTTATGCAAATGTGTTTAATATAATTGAAAGTACATGACTTTGAGAAAGAAATCATATGAGTTTCCATATGAATTTTGTGTAGCAACCATGTGTGTGATATATTTTCCTTTATCAAACATGTATATTTGTTGGTACATGCATTGGCTTCCGTTTATTTAGTGCACGATGATTTGGTTGGAGACACTATTCATTTTCATTAAATAATTAATATAAGTTGTATTAAATAAACTTTAAATTGTTATACGTTGTGTTTTTTTGGAAATCAAGCATGTCTTTGAAAAACATGACTTTTTATGAAACAATGATTTTACGTTTTGGTTGTTGATTGAGGACTTTCAATTAAAAGTACATGTGTGTTTTTAAGGCAATTATAAAGTGAAACCTCTCCATTATCTAAATGTATTTTCAAAATTGATTTTGGCGACAAGGGGTCTACCAAACGTTAACTTGTCAATATAGAATTGATTGTTTCATATAAGAAAGTGCATGGACTTTCACGAGACATTGATATTCCTAGTTATAGTATATATTGACTCAGATGGAATAAACTTATACATTGAATGTATAAATATTTGAAATATAAGTTGCTTTTCTTTACCTTGATCATGATGAGTTGGATATTGTCGAGACTAATACAAGTCAGACAACGAATGGTTAAAAATGAGAAAATTTATTCCTAACCATTGGAAATGTATAAATGTTGGAACAATGCCAACTATTTGAAAGTATATGAACTTTCATTACTATTCATTTTATTGGAATATGAAAATGATATAATAAATTAGTTGGTTGATTTTATATCTTGTTAACTTTGATGATAACCTCAATTAATTAATAAAATCAAATGAGATAATTTATGCAAAATTATATTTGCACAAGAGTAAATGGTGAATTGATACCCATGATTTGACATGACATAATATAATTTTGTGAAATATCAAAAGATTGATAAATTGCACATGTTTTGAGAAATTGCAATTCATGTGAATCAAGATGTTTAGCACTCTTCATTGTACTAGACGACAATGCATGAACCCAATTAAGTTGGTTTATGCTTGGAAAAACATTACTGGTCTATGTAATGACCTTGATCAAATTGTGATCAAATTAAATGTAGTTGATGTGCAGTACATTGTGTGCAATTGAAATATATTTTGGATTGACGACCACTATTTTTGAAAGTACTTAAACTTTCACGATGCATTTGATATAGATATTATCTATTTGATAATGAATTGAACTATGTGAGAGTTGATGAACTCTAAATTCAAGTATAACCCGAAATGTGGGGGTTAACATTAATGTTTGTAAACTTATGTGAGAAAGTTCAAAACTTATGGATATATCTTTACTAGATTGCATATGTATTCCTAATTACGGTATTGTAAGGGTAACTTATTTTAAAAGTTACATTTTCCTATACCTTATAGTCATAGAAGAATGTCTACAGAGTGAAAAAGGTAGAGAGTCCTTATATAATTATAAGGATGATATACACTAAGTCTAAAGTGAATGTGATGGATTGAAAGCCAATTATGACGTTTGTTTTGATATGCAAAAACAACTAAAATATTAGAAGAATATTCATAAAGTTGAAATGCATTATGATGTTCAATAAAACATTGAATACCCATGATTCTAAAATACACTAGTAACTATGATTGACTTGTGTAGTGTTCAATAGAAATCCTCCAACCGTGATTGAAAATTGATATAGCTTTACATAAAGATAGTGAGAAGCACGTGACTTTGTAAGAAGATTTCTTAGTGGGTGACAATTTGTATCTATCAAATGAATCGATCGTTGGCTAGTTGTATGTGATGAGATAAAAAGTCATCTGTAATGAAAAGTTTAAACATATGAGTCTAAGACGCGACTATATAAGGAAATTAATTAAGAGTGGAATAATTTTCGTAAATTATGTTATAAAGATCATAGCGGATGCTTTAACTAAACCTATAAATAGAGATTTAGTAATATCTACTTCTAGTAAGATAGAGTTGAAACTCTTAAAACAAAAGATTCACCAATGATGGCAACCATACCTATAATTACTTAAAAAAGTAATTTACGAAGTTCAAGGGGTAACAGCAAGTCATTCGATATGTGGAAAGTTTCAGCATTATAAAATCCACAATAACCTTATCCTAATTATATAATGCTGGTTGTAACTGAAGTGGGGGTTGAGTTTTAAGCTCTTATTGAAGTTCAATATGGAGTACAAGTATCTTTAAAAAGTAATAAAGATACAGAAAGAATTTTACCTAGATAAATTTCGAGGTTGTGACACCTCAATAGAGAGTTAGAGTTTCTCTCTTAAAAGTTTGTTGAAAAGGATAAGCCCAATGTCATATTAGTGTTAAGCAAGTTGAGGAACTTGAGAACACGTAATACTTGTGTGTGCATTCTTACCGAAATTGTCATATGTAATGATTGGTTCAAAACTTTTATTCTACCTTTAATTCCGACTTTACTTTGTTTGAATTAAACTATGGTTAGATTCAAATCGAAAGATATCTAATCCTTATGCATAAGTATTGTATATTTTGAATATGGGATTTTATTGAATTTTGAACAAGTAGGAGATTGTTGAAATTGTTGTTCAAATCAATAAAATATGACTTGGAATGAAAAAAAAGGATTTTGAAGACCAAATTTGCCTATGCAATAGTTGCGGTCGCATAGACATTGACAGGGCTTAAGCACCTTCTCGTGAGATGAACTATGCGGTCTCATAGATTTGTTCTATGCGATCGCATAGAAGGTCCAGATAACCGTTAGTGACCGTTTTGTTCAAAATTCTGGTGGCTTTTGGCGGGTTTTTTTATTATAAAGCTTGATAAATCCTACGAACAATTTGCCTAGAAATCCTTTAAGCACCAAAATTCAATCCGAGAGGAGGCAAATATTGTTTGAGGTCAGCGATACTGTGTTTGAGCCTCATTAATCCTATTCAACATAACTGTGCTTAGCAATTAATATTTTACATAATCTCGTGATCTGAAGTCATCTAACACAAGTGTCATGAGCTCGATTATTCAATTCAGTCTTTAGTGTAATCTCATTTAATTAATACATGTTTTGTATGTAATATACTCTATAACACCTATGAAGCATGAACAATTGTAACAATTATTATGTAGGCTGAGTCTCATGATCTATGATCTTAAGTATCGTTTTTAGTTTCTCAATTTGAGTTTTTTCAATCAATGTATGTGTATACAATACGTAGTACACTACAAGACTTGGACATATGACAAGTAATTTTTTTTTTCTATCTTTATCATTATCCAATACGACTTAATCAGTCTTACTTAATACGCTCTTAGTGTGTCGATATTGTTATTTTTAACAATACATTTGACTTTAATAAGATTGATTTAATTTTTCAGTTTGAGCGAACTATTTAAAATTTTGAAAACGAAAAATAGTCGAAAATTAACTTTAAAATGGCTTAAAACATTTTTTTCGTTAGATATGACTGGATAAATTTTATTTGCCTTGTAATAAAATATGAAAGTGCTTGAAGGCTTTTACGGAAAATAGTTTGTAGGATTAAAAATTTTTTTAATCCAAATTTGAATCAAGCAAACTAAATTTGAAAAAATGAACTAAAGAACAAAATTATAAAGCTTGGGCAGATCTTAGATTTCGGATGAAAGAGAATTAATTTGAAGTTTGTAATATGTTCTCAATCATGAAAACCAACCACACGTTATCTAACCAAATCAAACTCTCTCCCGATACGTTCCTTCGAAACCTAATTCAAATCCAATATAGTACCTATTGGTACATAAGAAATGTACTGCAGTTCTAGAACCATCGATTGGTGAACCGGCAAATCTGTTCCATTCAGTACTTTCGCTCTATCAAAGCGTTGAATTATAAATTCTTGAAAACCTAAAATTGTGGTCATTTTATTTCTATCTTTCCCATTCATATATATAGAATTACAATCACCATACACGAAAATGTGCAAAAATCAAGCCAAAAGGGTGTAAAACCCTTCAAAACAACATCCGAATTCAAAATCCCAACGGACAAATTTTTGTATTGGGCTAAGAAATAATGCACCCGTCCGTCAAGAAAATAACTATTTTAATTACAACACAAGGTCGGGTAACCACCCAAGGCCACCCATGATATTTTTTGGCATTCAACTTTTTTGTTCTCGTTTTGTTTTTGCTTGTTTTTCTCATGGTTAACCACTTCCAAAACCACTCATCATTGTTAATTTGAACAATATTCAACAACTCCACACATATTCAAATATAAAATGGGTAAAAACTCTGGTTTAAATGACACTTATGCATAAAGTATGTATATCTTTCGATTTATGTCCAACCTTAGTATAAATCTCACAAAGTAATCATCAAAACCGTAGGCTGTATGAAAACTTTGAACCTATTATTCATTGTGATGATACTGGTGAAATCACACACACAAGTATCGTTTAACATTTTTATGACCTTGAGCTTTTCCATTTAATAAATTTTAAAGGGAAAAACTTCAACTCTCTATTAAAGTGGCACCACCTCAAAGTTTATATAGGTAAAGTTTTTGCAGTATCTTTGTCACTTTTAGAGATACTTGTTCCACCGATCTGAAATTTATTAAGAGTTATAAAAACTCAACCATTATATTTGTGACAACCAACAGTTATAACTTAGGATAGGGTTTAAAAGATAAAAATAAGTGATAAATCTATCTAGTTATCGAATGACTTGTTACCCTTTGAACCCGAAGTATACTTGTTAGTATAGTTAGGTAGGGTTTCCGTCATTGGTGGATTTAATTGCGGAGTTTTAACTCTATCCTACTTGTTGTTTCTTGCACTAATTCTCTTGTGAGCGGTTTAGTGAACGGATCAAACAAATTCTCATCTGACTTCTCATATGTGAAATTATTCTATCATTGTTTAATTTCCTCACATAGTCACGTCTTAGACTCATATGTCTAAACTTACCATTACACACTTCGTTGTATACTCTAACTAAAGTGGCTTAACTATTGCATAAGATGAATATGGAATAATTATTCATTTCTCCCAATGGAATTTCATACACTAAGTCCCTAAGCCATTCAACTTGTTTTCCGATTTTAGCCAATGCTACAAACTCTGATTATATAGTTAAGTGAGTAATACACATTTGTTTCTTAGTTTTTCAAGAGACACCATCTCTTCTAAGGGTAATTACTCAACCTGATGTTGATTTATTCTCACCGACACTAGATATCTAACTAGTATCAATAAATCCTTTTAGGATTGCTGAAAACATAGAATATTGGAGACCTAATTATTTGGTTTTCTTCAAATAACCAAAACCCTCCCTATAAATGATTAATGTTTTTCACTTTGAATGCTTGTAAACCGAATAAGTTTACTAATTGAGAATGCTATGTCGAGTCTTGTACATTGTACAACATACATTAGACTCCCGGTAGCAATTACATAATTAAGTTGTGCTATAGCTCTTCCATCATTCTTTACAAGTTTCAAACTTGGATCAAATGGAATGTTAGCCTATTTAATGTTCAAGTGTTTGAACTTGTTAATCAAATTCTCAACATAATTTGATTAGCTTAAAATATAATCTCCAATAGTCTTGGTGACTTTGATACCTAGTATGGTATCAACTTGACCAATGTCTTTCATTTTAAATGTTGAAAATAGAAATATCTTTGTTTCTTTTACGCCTTGCATTTGATTGCTCACAATCAATATGTCATCCACGTACAAAAAAATAAGTAAAACATGATTATTACTGACTTTTGAATATAAACATTTATCAACACTATTATGTTTAAATCCTGAAGATATTAATGCTAAGTCAAAATCTTCGTGTCATTTCGTCGGTACTTGTTTTAATCCATATAAGATTTTATTAGCTTGCATACTTTATCCTCATTTTCGGGTAGAACAAATCCTTCCAGTTGTTTTATATATACTTCCCCATTGAGATCCCTGTTTAATAATACCGTTTTAACATCCATTTGATATATATGCAAATTATAGATTGAAGCTAAATTGAATAAATCCTAATTGATGTTATTCGTGCCACTAGTGTATACGTGTCAAAGTAATCTATTCATCTTTTTTTTCGATACCCTTTAGTTACTAACCTAACTTTAAAGGTATTGAGAGTATCATCTGCATTCTACTTCCTCTTAAACACCCACTTGTAGCCTATAGGTTTTGATTCAGGTGGTAAATCGACTAATTACTAAGTGTTGTTTGCATTATTGAATTAATTTTATCATTTACAGGTTCCTTCCAAAAAGTACTATCTCTAGATGATGCAATCTTCTTGATAAGTTTTAGGATTAATTTTCACATAAAGAACATATGGAGTAGTTCGTGTGACACTCTCCTCATTTCCTTCAACTAAATAGAAAGAAATAAGTTGAGAGTCTAATTCATTCGATCCTAGCACTTTCTCCTTTCGAGCTCTTTTACTTATACGAAGTTCACTTATCTCGACATTTTCGGAAAGTGCTCTACTTGTGATCTTGTAGAACTAGGAATCTTCACTTGAGGTCCCTTTAAAGAACTATTATCTGAAATAACGTATTCTTAAAGAACTCTACTTCATGAAATTTAATAACAACATTGGTTTCCAAGTTTAATAAACGACATGTCTTGTTATTTTGGGTATATCCTATAAAAGCACATTTTTTATCCCTCTCGGATTCAATTTAGTCATTTTAAAATCCGTGTTCTTACTATAAACAAAACACCACCACACCTTGAAATAATCAATGTTCAGTTTTCTCCATTTTCACAATTCATATAAAGAAACCTTAAATTTTTTAAGAAGGAATTCTATTAACTATGTGACAAGCACTTAATAAAACTTCACCTCATAAATTAGGTGGCAACTTGCATTTAATAACATGACATTTATCATTTCAACCAGTGTCTTGTTTTTTCTCTCAACCAAACCATTTTGTTCGGGTGTTTTAGGTGCACTACATTAATATATTATGCCTGTTGTTCACAAAAAAACTAAATTCACTCGAGATGTATTCACCTTCCCTATCTCTTCTAAGAATTTTAATCTTTTTGTTTAATTGATTTTCTACTTCGACTCTGTATATCTTGAACATGTTAATGCTTCATCCTTATATTTCATTAACTGGATATAGCAAAAGCTAGAATGATCATCTATAAATGTTGTGAAGTATCTATTACCTCCATAGTTAACTCCATTTAATTCAAATATATCGAAATGAATTAAGCTTAACAAATTAAATTTTCTTTCAACACTATGAAATGTTTTTTTAATCATTTTAGACTTAACACATAATTTGCATTTTGTTATATTCTATGTTGTCACATGAAATCATTCTCATTTTAATCATTCTATGTCTTAGTCTTTCATGACATTAAGAAATGGACGCAATAACATAATTTAAATTTGTAGGCCAATAGAACAAAATTTGACCATTACATCAGTAAAATAATAATTTCCAACAAATACACCTTCCGGGAAAGTATAAGTTTGATTAACTCATACGTGAATTTTATTTATGATTTTCCTAACAAACCACCAATTACAAGATTTAAATTCATATCCGGTACATGCAATACATTTATTAATACTTCTTGCCAGATGTGAATTGTAAGTCTATGCTTCCTTTTCCAACAATCCTTGATTGCACTTTATTCCCCATTTGAATATGTTCGTCATCCACTTTTTGATAGATTTTGAAAAGGGATCTATCATAACACTCATGTCTTGTGGTACAAGTATGATACCACAATCCTTGAACCTTTCCTTTAACCGAATTCACAATGCTCACGGTATAATGTTGTCAACATAGTTTACTTTGCCTTCTTGTGTTAGTTGTTTGCGATATCTGCAATCTTGAGCATAATGTCCGGATTTGCCCCACTTACAAATTTTTTTGAATTTCTTCTTGTTCTTGTTATCTTTGTTGAAGTTTGTGTCTTTCCTTATCTTGGAATCCTTGTTGTATTTGTTTGATTGGTTTGATTGATCTACGACATGGGCTTTGGAAGTTTCTCATGAGAATGTTCATTCTCATCTCATGCCTTTGACTCTTCATATAACCTTTTCATGAAGATGACAATTTCTCAATGATTGTACCAACTTGAAAGGTTTCGGGAAGATCAATCTTCACAGCCTTCATTTTACTAACAATTATTTGCAACTCATGGACTTGTCCTAACAAAGGCAAGTTATCCAAAAAATTGAAATCAAAATACTTCGTAATAAGAATCTTTTTGGTAACTTTCTCCTCGATCTTGTATTTCGTTTCCAACAATTTTCATAGACCATTTGCTGAGATGTTATTTGTGTAGAGATCATAGAGGTGATCAGAGAGAGTGTTCAGAATTTGTTATCTACATATCAATTCATCATCGTCTTCTCTCTTCTTCCTTTCCATCCTTGTTTCGTCGGCATCATTTGGGGTTGGTTTCGACAATAGTGTCAAGTCTAGATTTAAGTTATGAAAGATCTCCAAGGTTGTAAGAAGAACTTCAACTTGTCCTTCTATCTTATAAAATTTGACTTGTCGAATCTGTCAAACCTCACAAGATCTTGATACATCATTTTTATCGTAGCAATAATTGTCTCATTCTTCATGTTGAAGATATCGTTTGAGATTGTTGTACAAAGTTGATGGAGAACGAAATAAAACCAGCAACAAAAAATCGTCAAAATGGAAGATTTGCACACGATTATGAGTCACTGTTCTCAAACAATATTTGTCGCTACCAAGGTAAGTGTTTGAAGGCTTTTATGACAAATAGTTTGTAGGAGTAAACAAACCTTAATCTAAGTTTGAATCAAACAAACAAAACTTGAAAAAAGGAAATAAAGAACAAAATTATAAATACTTGGTTTGATCTTAGATTTTGAATGTAAAGAAATCAATTTGATGTTTTTGACATTTTTTCAATCATGAAAATCACTAATATATATAGAATTACAATCACCATGCACGAAAATGTGCAAAATCCAAGACAAAAAGGTATGAAACCCTTCAAAACAACAATAGAATTCAAAACCCCAACAGAATTTTTTTTGTACTAGACAGCCGCCCCATACATAATCGGGCTCCCGCTCAATTCAACAAGATGGCAACTGCAATTGCGACACAAGTCTAGGCGGCTGTTCGACCATTTTTCGACATTCACCATTTTTTATTTTCATTTTGTTTTTGCTTGTTTTTCTCATTTTTAACCACTTCCAAAATTACTCATTGTTAATTTGAACAATGTGCAACAATTAGAGGAATTGTCTAACTAACGCGTGTATTAGGATTTCATTATAATTTTCTTACCGTCTTTTTTATAACAAATAGTAGGTTTTATGATATATGAATAAGAAGTACATAATAATTGTAGATGTGCGAGTAAAATTAAAATTTGATTATGATTAAAAATTATAAGTAATTTACAATGTTTTCCAAATATAGTCAATAAAAATTGCCCATAAAGAAGGCGTTATATAACTAAAGGAAAAAAAAATTATAAAAGAAGAAATAGAGTCAAGACTTGATGGCCATTTTTTTTTTCAAAAATTCTTGGATAGTAATTTTAGGAGAATGTTTGGTTAAAAATTAGAAAAAAAAGTTTGGTTTATATGCAAAATATTTTATTGCGTAAATGTGTTGTCTGAAATTGAGTTTGAGAATTAAATAATTTTAAAATAATAGTTGTCAAACATGGGTTAAATGTGTATTTTATCGAGAACCAAGATCCCACATTTATATGATTCAAAATGAGAGTTATAATAAGAGTATAACATATTCTTATAGAATATATATGACTTATCTAAATATCTTGATAAGATCAAAGAATTATCAATAATTATCCTACAATTTTACAACAACCATGATATTTTTCACATGCGTATATTTAACCAAGTGTAATTATAGTATCTTAGATAGATTCTCTACTAGATGCATTCTCTTTATTATGAGTAATAATATTCATCAGCATCTACATGATCGTCAATTTATGATAGTGAGCTCATTGCCATATAACCATATAATGTATTTTTAGAGATTGGACAATTTAACAATGATCCACTGTCACACAAATCAACAACAGTTTAAAAGATAAATAACATTATTCATTTATTATAATGAGTTGTTCCTCATTTTATAAGTCCAATAAACTCTCAAATCATTAAAAGTTAAAATAAAGCGTGAATGTAACTGTCCAAATATAGATAATCAAATCCACAATCTATTTTTAAAAATTGGACAATATAACCAATGATATCATAACCAGCTCAGACCTGTCGATTCAACCGGTAAAACTAGGAACCAGGTCCTTATTAAGGGCCAATTTCATTAAAAAACCATCCTAAAAACCTAAAACCCGACCGGTTTACAGAACCCATTGAACCGGTCCCGTTTTGGCAGCCCTTGGAGGTTAAATTTTCATATAAAAAAAATACTGACTTGACTCATATAATGGCCGAATAGTGCATTTACAGACTTTCTCATCTCTCCTGCCTTTTGAATCTTCGTATGTGGGATAATCTCCTACTACCAACTTAGCTACTCTATGGGAGAAATCATAAATTCATAATGCCTATATAGCCCACTTTGCTATAATTTACAAATTCTAATATAATTAAAATATTTACGAAATGAGTATTGTACATTATTTCAGTTTTTATATCTTCAGGGTAAAATTTAGCATTTTATATTCTCTTAAATATATTTTTGTACCTATATATTTAATAATTATTAAAAATTAATATGAATAAAATAATCATATCTAAAAATTAAATAAGAATTTTACATTTTACATTTTACATTTTACATTTCATACATATATATTTGTATTTACTCAATAATTTCTTACCACCGATTCAACTCAAGCAGATTTCAGTTGAACTTTGACTCTTTAACTTTTTCGGGTCAATGACCGAGCTAGATTTTAAACATTGAATAGGTTAGTGACCTCACTGTCACATAAAGTGATAACAATTTAGAAGATAAATAGCATTATTCATTTATTATAGTGAGTTGAACATCATTTTATAAAGTCCAATAAACTCTCAATCTTTAAAAATTGAAATAAAGCGTGAATGTAACTATCCAAATATTGAGAATCAAATCCACCCTCTATACAAATTCTTTAGTCATTAAGTATTTCACTAGTTTGTATGCACTTATATGGAGGAGGAAAGCATCAAAAAAATTTAAAGAAAATGTTAAGCTATAATTATTTATTGGAATAAGCAAAGTTAAAAAACAAATATAGACTGATTATTGAAATTTAATGAAATATTCGACTCTTTAGTTTTGAGAATCCATCAAGGTGCTCTCTATATAAAAAAAATGGTCTCGAAAAAAGATCATTAATTGCAAAAGAGGGAAAATCGGCCACATTAAAATTATCTTCTGGGGAGATCTGTTTATTGGAGATGCTTTTAATATTGTTTCGTAGTAAATGTTGTCGACGAAGATTTTTAAATATGGCCAGCGCTTAGAAGGGATATGATGGAACTCACTTTCCACCCACCTTTTCTTTTGTATTCTTTCGTTTCATACGACTACATGGGAACAAAACCTTTGATAAATCAAATGTTCTAGAAATATGTCATCCTGTGTTAAATGTCAGTATGCTTGAGATAATCCCCAAAAACATTTTTGTAAATGTTGTCTTTGTTAATTTAAGCAAGACTTGCTTGAATATTCTCAATTTCTATTGAGAGAAAAAATTCAAATTGATTAAATATCAAAATATTGATCGACATATGAGAGTTTGAATTATTTCTCTTAATAATGTTAACCTCTTAAAATGGTCTCACAAGTCTAAATATATCATTAGAACCCATTAAACATGAATGAACAACTCAATCAGATTAAAATTCCAACGAGCACATTATTTTTAAAATTGATCCGCTAAAATGAGTCGTCATCTTGCAGAGGCAAATTAAATATTAGTTTCATATCGGTCAAATAGTAATACTGAAATATAGACCAATAAAAAAAAAAACTTAGACTACTCATCTCAGAATGTTGATATTTTAAAATGAAATTCTAAATCTTAATATTTCAACCTGCTCGACGTCGACATCTATACTTGTTAATATGTATTCTTATTTATTTATTCAATCTTAGTAAAATCATCTTCATTTCTATTCGTTGAAATTAGTGTCGAAGCTAAACTTTTCATGTTGGGGGTTTATAAAAAAAACATTGAGATATTTTATTCCAATTGTAACTCTCATTTAAAACCCTACAAATATAGGTTCCATTCTCAATAAGATATATGTTTGAGTTTTGACTTATTTATTTGCTCTCCTTTTCTCTGTAGCTGATAACACTACGTAAATTTTCATTCAGAATACATGTTAGTCAGGTAACTTTATATTAATGTAGTGTGCAATAGTTTCTATAGTTAAGACCGAAAATGGGACCATAATCACTTGATTCTCGACTACATAAACTAGAGTCAGATCAATTTTAACTACAAGCGAATCAAACTAACTATAGTTTAGTCCAATTTTAATTCAGTCCAGAAAGCTGAAGATAAAAAAAGAAAAACTCGTACATGTAGCAATGTAAAATATGCTTGCATGCTTCTAATGGAAATTCAAATTGTAAAACTTACTTGAAACAACCAAAACGAGGTTGAATCACTTGCCTTTTGTTTGCTTGTATCCTACACTGCTTTGTACTCACTCCTTGGTCGGAAATTCGATAACAAATGAAGGAATTTGATATCCACAATCCAAGAACTAATTTAGAGAAGATATAATTAAAAAACAAGCCACCACTCACATGTATTTTTCTCTCTTGATATTTATGCGAATTTGTGTATGCATATATATTTCTTTTCTTGTGGTGGAAGTTGTATATGAAAGATGGGTTGTGGGGAGTTGAGTTTCAAATTCAATTTCCTCAACTTCTCCTTCTAATAACACTCTTATATAATCGTGGTCGGGTCAGGTCACATGGACGACCCATTTTCTTCCAACATATAGCTAACCAGTGAATTATAGTTATACACTAAAGCCACATTTTTTGGAACATACCTGAAACCCACATATTAATTGTTCGCACATGCCCTAACAATACAATTGTTACACACATTTTGTTTAATTTTATGTTGGTGGGGAACCCAATGATGGTGGATGTTCTGATGGGTGTGGGGCAGACAGTGAACTCCTTAATTCATTGTCCAATAAAGTTGTGATACATTTTGCTTCATTAAAAGTGTGTTTGATAGATGTTAATTTGAAAGAATGTATTTTGGAATAGTAGATTGATGGAGAAGTGTGGTTGAAAAAGTAGAAAAGTTATTGATGTGATGAAAAATATTATTTTATTAAAAAATGTGTGGTTGAAAATAAGTAGAAGAATGAGAATCAAACGGAACCTAAAGAATAAATAATGGAGTTCATTGTCACCTACGCTAGTGATAATCCCTAGTGATAACATAGTATTCTCAAAACAAAATTCTAATTTTACCCTACGTTATTTTTTCTTTTTTATAACTTATTCCATTTTTTTATCGATCATTATTTAACTACATATCAATAACATATTTTCAGTTTATGGGTTTTGTTGGTTTAGAACAAAACTTGAGACTTCGTTTTGAATTCGCAAACCAATATTTGAGTTTTTGAACAAAAATTCTTTGTTGATTATTATTTGTGTTGACGTGACCTACAAACACATATATGACAACAAATACGAGGTTATAAAAGGAATTTCGTGCATGAATTAACTATTTATGTGGATATTTGAAGAACAATCTTCAACGATTTTATTAATTAAAAAATAAGTTTTTTTTTTTTATATATTACTTGTTTTGATCCGTTGTAACACCCCAAGATTCTTCAAAATTTGAAGCATTACAAGAAAAAAGATATTAATTGGAGCTCTTTAACATTAACCAAAATAAATTGCAACTAATAAAACTTTTGGATTTTGAAATATATAAAAATAATGGTAGATATTTGTCCATATATACTTAGAAAATTATGGTGTAATTTGATTTTGGAAAACATCTGGAGAACTATCAGTTGCGCAGCAACGGAGAGAAAAATATGTTTGATCTAGTAAACATTGACTAAAATATATGAAATTTTAACACAGCGTATAACACTCATATATGTACAATATATAAAAATTTGGGGTCTTGACAATGATGTTTGAAGTAAGAAAATATTTTCCAACTATGCTGAATAGTATTTTCGAAACTGACCCGACACAATCTACTAAAACGAACATTACTTTTTCTCTAGGTAATATTTTAAGATAATTCCAAAGACCACTATTAGAAGACTCGTAAAATTTTGAAGCTCACTGATTTCACTCTAAAACATACACTTTAGCCCAAGATATACCATTTCTAAGTAAGAGGACAGAATCTAAAAACTCAATTCACCAGTAATTAAACTTAATGCCTAATCAATCCAAAATTTCTAAATTATAGTTGATATGCAATGTATATAAAAACTAGATGAAATAGAAAATTAAACATATTAAAATAAAATGTCATCTAAGTGTTCGTAAGATATTTACATAATTGGAAATTTTACTAGAAAGTTAAAGAGTATTTCAAATAGTTGAACACTTGCCACTATGCCAAACCACTGTCATGCCTTGAATTAACCTGTAAATTTTGTAGGGATGACCACCACACGTAAGGAAACACTTAAGTAAATAATAAAAAAGTACGTTTTCTTGAAATGCAAACTTTGATTATTTGTGTCACCGTCAATTGTAAAGAGAACAGTTAGTTTTATGAGGTAACTTGCATTAAAGTTTTGCAATTGAAATGACTGTTTTTTCCTTTCATAATTAACATAATGGATTTTAAATGATTGAAACGGTGATGACATTTAGTGGATAGTAAATATTTAAATGAAATGCCTAGTGGAGAAAAAGAAAAGTCAGATTGAGGGATAAGATGAAATTAAAATACGTGGCTGAATAGATGGGAGATATTTGAAAGGCAAAAATCATGTTTGACATAAACAATAAGTGTATCTAAATTTTTAAAATTTTAAGAACTTAACATATACGACGATCAATATAAAATATATCATCACAAACATTTAAAAGATA
>CAIGRL010072326.1:0-25496 GCA_903798325.1 Fraxinus xanthoxyloides | reverse complement strand
CAAGATGGAGAGTAGATGTTCATTACCCCCATCTTGGATAAGCAAGTATAAAAACTTCGAGAAATCAGAGGTTTAGTAAGGATGTCTGCGATTTGTGATGTACTAGGAACATGTTAAGTGATGATATTACCTTCTCGTATCTTGTCTCAAACCAAATGACAATCAAGTTCAATATGTATTGTTCTCTCATGGAACACGGGATTTGTGGCTATGTGAATGGCGGCTTTATTGTCACAATTCAAGATAGCTGATTGGGGATGGTCAATGTTTAAGTCTTTGTAAGTTCGCAACAAAGCTTTGCCATTGCTCTATACTCGGCTTCTGCTGA
Source organism: Fraxinus xanthoxyloides (assembly GCA_903798325.1). Taxonomy (NCBI): domain Eukaryota; kingdom Viridiplantae; phylum Streptophyta; class Magnoliopsida; order Lamiales; family Oleaceae; genus Fraxinus; species Fraxinus xanthoxyloides. The sequence goes on along the minus strand of CAIGRL010072326.1, from coordinate 25,168 downwards.
GGATCTAGACGCTACATGTTATTTCTTTGATTTCCATGATATCAAGGACTCTCCAATGAACACACAATATCCCATTACTGATCTTCTAGTGTCCATACACGCTCCCCAATCTGAATCAAAGTAGCCCTCTAGTTGCATTTTTGATCTTGCAGGATATAGGATTCCTTGACCAAGTGCCCGTTTTATGTATCTTAACACCTTATGAGCAACATGTAAATGTGGGATTTTAGGATTCCCCGTGAATTGACTTAACAACAACTGAACCGAATACGCAAGGTCAGGCTTGGTGATGGTCAAATACAACAACCTTCCTACTAACCTTCTATAAAGTGACGGATGAGGCAGTAGTTTTCCTTCATCCTTGCTGAGCTTCATATTCTCATCAAGGGGGATCCTAGCAGGAGCTAAACCAATAGTCCGTGAATCTGGTAGGATATCTAAAGCATACTTCCTTTAGCATATGTGAATTCCCTCCTTAGAACTTGCCACTTCAATGCCTAGAAAATACTTCAATTTTCCTAGATCTTTGATTTTGAACTTCTCGTGGAGGGATACTTTGAGCTTATTTTTGGAGTCAATGCAATTACCAACAACTATTATATCATCTACATATATTAGAATGACAGTGAAATTACTATCAGTTAGCCTAGTAAATATACTATAATCTGCCTTTAATTGGATATATCATTGCTCAACAATGAAGCTGGAAAGTTTGGAATACCATTGGCTCGAAGGTTGCTTTAATCCATACAAACTCTTGCGTAACTTGCACACCTTATTTCCACTATCATTTGGTTAACCTGGAGGCAATTCCATAAAAAACATCTTAATCCAAGTCTCCATGTAAAAAGGCTTACATCAAATTGGTGTAAACTTCATCCTTTGATTGTTGCTATTGCTAGCAAAGATCTTATGGTGGTTAATTTTGCTACAGGGGAAAAAGTTTCGTGATAGTCAAGCCCCTCCTGTTGAGTGTATCTCTTTGCCACCAGACGCTTCAACACTCCCATTGACATTAAACTTCACCTTATATACCTACTTACATCCTATAGCCTATCTACCAGTCGGTAAATTGGTCAGCACCCAATTATTATTGAGCTCAAGTGCTTCAATCTCAGCTCTCATGGCAGCACGCCATTCGGGGTAATTGATGGCTTCTTGGTAAGTTTAAGGCTCAGAATGACTGGTTATTGAAATTGCAAAAGCACGATGAGGTGTAGATAATTTGTCATGGGAAATGCTATTCTTAAGAGGAAAAATACTACCTGTCATACCATCTTCTTTCTTGTTGTTGAACTTCTGAAATGGGGTAGATGAAGAGGCCCGTTGGCACATGAAGTCTTCCAAATGAGGGGGAGCCTTGCGAATTCTACTTGACCTGCGAGGCAAGTGACTTGCAATGGGAAGATTTGATTCCAAAGTATCAGTGATAGGCTCAGGGATATCATTATTGGTTTCTTCATGGAGATTGGGAGATGATGAATCATTTTGAGTGTTATGTTCAGAATGCTGAATTCATCATTGACGGAGTTTATAGGCTGCTGAATATGTACAGAGGTTAGATGATCATTGGAGATAATGGGATTTTGCATGAAACTTAAAAGACTGAAATCAGTTGAGGGAGTGGAGTTGATGGATTTGATATTTTTGAATGGAAAAATATCTTCATGGAAAATTACATTTCTTGAAACAAAGACTTTCTTGGTTTTTAAATCTAGCAGCCTGTAACCTTTTACTCCAAAGGGATATCCAAGGCTCCATGGAGATTTGTTCTTCCAATATTACTATTCAATCCAGTTTCTCCATTGGAATCTGTCGTAGCTTTTTTATCTTATAGAAGCCGCTTCTTTTTCTCTTTGTAATTGGTAACTTACACTCTGTGATGATTGATGACGATTGCAAACGATCAAGAACTATTAAGAAGAGAAAGTAGGAAGAGAGAAATGGGAGGAAGATTGTAATTTTATTTAATATTCTAGTGCGTCTTATTACAATCAAGGAGCCTCATTTTATAGGTTCTAAATTACATCGAAAAGGAAAATACTACTAATAAGGAAAACTACGATTTCTTTTTAAAATGGAGACAAACTCAACTATCTTACCAAAATCAATAAAACGCAAGAATGGAAAATTCTATTCTTAATTGATTTGATTTCATTTACGCCTAGAATATACTTTCCATTTTGCATCACTCTGCCTCTCGATGTTTTTCTTTTTGGGCTTTCACTCCTAGGCAAGGGAGATTGTAGAAGTCTGTTTTAGATGGGAGGAAGATTCGTTTATCATGAAGACTGGAATGTGGATGGAAATAAAATTTCTGTAGGTGTCAATAAATAAACTAATCTTTTGTATGATGGTGTTTTGAGTTCTTTGAAGAAAGGTTGGATATCTAGAAGCTTACGCTAAAGTTTTGTGGTGCTTTTAAATAATGATATTGTGTGGATGTGTTCCCCAATATCCCATCATATTTTTCCGACCAGTGTACCTAGTGATCTTCATTTAATGTGTCCAAAGGCTTTTTATGTTCCCAATTAGATAATGATTTGTCCAAACTGTAGAATCTTGCAGTTTTTGACTTGACGTGACAATAATTTTTTGTCTGAACTTCAATAAAGAATACTAGTGAATGGCAATAATGTTGATTGTTAAGCATCTGAATGTTGTTGCAACATGCAATTGGATGAAGTGTCCCTGATTTATAAACCAGCAGTGAATCCGAACCTTCCCTGAAAATTAATGATTGATCGCTGTCATATCTCTTTGAATTACTGTGGCCGAAGTTCCTCATTTGTACATAATCAAAGCGCAATTCTGGCTAACAAGACCACATAGTGCATGTTGAGCTAATGAGGCATGCTTGAATCAAAATTACATGCATATCTACATGGCACCCTACAACTTAAAATTGGGAAGAAAAAAAATTGATGACTACTTGAGTAATAGTTGCAAGAAAGTAGAGAACCTTAAAGTATATCTATTTTAGTTTCTTCTTTCATTCTCTTTGGAGGCTTCAATATATGCACTGCCGAAATCTGCGAAAACTGTTTCTTTGACAATTAACTTAATCAATCCCATCTTCTCCTTTCTAATAGCATCGTGGTTGCAGTTTGCTAATTTCTATCGTCGATTTGTTTAACTACTTTATAAGAAGGCAGTCAGGTCGTTATTAAGATGATAATTTATTAAAGAACCAAGTACGCTTGTGTGCTGATGAGATTTGCTAGCATATTCCCCTCCACCAAGTTCTTTCCTTCTTATTCTCAATTTGTGCTTGTAATGAACTTTTTCATCTTCCTGATGCATGCTACTTTACAAATGCAGTAGTCTTATCTCAAGGAAACAGTCATACATCTAGTTCGTATCTTCCACAATGGCAAACTTCCAGCCATGATCAAACTGTCAATTTTCAAAGTGAGCATGACCTAACTGCTATGGAGCAAAATGAGCAACATTCATCTCAATCGCAGCTACAGCACGGTGGGCCAGAATCTGAGAATCAGAAAACACAACCTGACCAAAATGCTGTTCCTGTATCTCAACCAATGAGTGTGAAGATATCTGAAAAGAATTCCATCCACACACCAGAGGCAGTCCCTGAAGAAAATCCAGATAGGGAGTCACAGCTGCACGCATTACAGAATATGACTAATCAACAGCCCATGGCAATGGGGTTGAATAATCAACAAAAGTTTGCAATGGGGACCAAAAATCAACAGCCCATGTCAACAGGAACAGGGAATCAACAAACAACAGCAATGGGAATAGGTAACGAACTGGCCTTGGCAGGGAGTCAACATGCAATGGGACCTGGGATAAGTAGCCAACAGTCTATCACCTCCGGGATGAATAATCAACAGACTGTGGCAAACAATAATCAAGAGCAGGGTAATTCATTGAAATTAGGCAAACAAGTGCCATTTGGTCTGTTGCTTCCTATCATACAACCCCAACTTGACAAGGATAGAGCCATGCAACTTCACACTCTTTACTATAAACTTAAGGCAATATTTAGTAGCTTGCTACTTCATTACTTTATAAACAGTTGTCTCTCTTTTAAAGATCTAGTGTTTATATTAGTTTCTAGCTAACAGAGGTTGTCTCTTTTCAGAAAAATGAGATCTCTAAAGATGTTTTTGTCCGACATATGAGAAGTGTGGTAGGGGACCAGATGTTAAAGATGGCTGTATATAAATTGCAGACTCAACAAGTAATGAATATCATACCATTAGTCTGTTTATAGTTGAATTGAAAATGCATAACTTCATTTATGGATTGATTCAAAATAAAAATAAAAATCAGGCTTCAAGGAACGCCCAGACTTCACCGAATCAAATCCCATTACAGCCTCAGGCTTCTGCACAACAACTGCAAATGCCATCAACTGGTGCCAAATCCTTCTCTGAAATTCAATTAATTAAACAATTGTACCAAAAGACTCCCAGGTTTTCTGGTGATTCTAATATTTCTGTATGTTCTGCACAAATTAACAGATTTGACAAGCGATGGTAGTGCTTTGAAATCCCGGGAGGTGGAACGTCAGGTAGATTCACATGGAAAGGATGTAAATCAAATGTCCTCTTCCACTTTGAATGTTTTGAGTCAGGAGAGGAAGCAGCCAGCATTTCCAGTTCAGGGACTTAATAAACAGCAGCAACAGCATTTGCACTTCTCACAGGCATCTTTTCCGACATATGGAAGTGCTGGGAGTAGTTATCCTCATTCTGCACCATCTCTCAGACAGCAACCTCATGATTCGCAAATGAGGCAAGTTACAGCTCATCCGAACATGAATTCTAACCAGTTGGGACCTACAACACAGGCCATGAATATGATGAATGTGCCTAAGTTTGGCAGGCCTAATGCTTTTGGTGAAACAAAGAAAATGCAACCAGGAGCCCTGTCTCACATGAAGAACAATACGACACTGCAACAAAATCCAGTCCAGTGGTCATCATCCACTAGCAAGGAGCAGAAAATTGGAGTTTCATCATCAATGTCTTACGTGAAGCAGGAACCAGTTGATCAGTCAAATGACCAACAACACAAAGTCCAGTTGTCCACCCCACAGGCCTCATCGTTGTCTTCTGCACAGGTTGATCAAGGAAATGCTGCAGGGAATTTGAAGGACGAATCCTTAGAGATGCACTCTTCTAGAATGGGATTCACAATGCCGACAAGCATGTTATCCACAAACTCAGTGCCCTCTTCCATTACAAGCCATTTGGAAACTAATACATTGGTAATCTTCAGAGGTCCTATGTCTCTCTAGTTCCTCTGTTGTGTTTACTCTAATTTGAGATATATAATTCTCAAATCTGATTTAGCCTGAGTTATAATCACTGCATTGAGCCAAACCATTGGTGCTAATAGTTGCTCTGTCTAGCAGTTTTAAAGGTGTTAATCATATTTATCTCATTATATTTGTGTGTGGTTGTTTATATTATTACTTTTGTTCATATTCCTTTTTTTATTTTTGTTTTTACTGAGATTTTTATACATTGAAATTTGCTTTAAGCAATTGAAGTGTAACTTTGAGAAAATGAAAAATTCTGCTACTCTCAGTTCTTATTTCCACTTCACTGCATTGACCCACGAACTTGGCACTGCCAGTTATTCTCGTGGCTGTTGTAATTTTTCCTCATACTATTTTCCCTGTTAGTCTGGCTGAAGGAATCTAAGAACGTTTTGATGAATCCTTCTAGTTTTCTGATAATTATTGAATCTCTGACTCCCCTTCTTTGCTCTCTATCTGAGGCTGCAAGTTTTTTGTTGAACTTCTTGTTCTGCGTGTTATTGCCTTTGTCTAATGTTGGTTGTGATTTTAGAATTTTTTCAGACAACGAATGCAATCCAAAAAAAAAAAAAACCAGAATTATATAGAAGAGAGGAGAGAAGGAGAAAAGTGGAGAAGAAATTAAAGAAAGGGGAAGAAGGGGAAGGAGAAGAGGACATGAGGGAGGAGAGAGAAATATGTTTGTAATAATCAAAGACTAATTAAAACAAAATGCTACCCCTAATTATATGGGGTTTTGCGAAGTCTAATTTAAGTAGGAAACAAATAACATATATACTTTATTATCTTCAAAACTAAACCCTAATTGCTTTTATAAAATAAGAATCCAAACTGGAAAGCCTTCATATAAAATATCTAATGGGATCTCCATCATTGTCTCTCTGTAACCTTGTCTTTTCCTTAACTTTTGTGGCTGCCTACATCTTATTTGGGGCAGTAGCCTGGGTGAGGGGGATGGCTCTAATAATTACAGTTTCTTTCAGTGCTTTGGTCTTGTTTTGTGCTTTATTCTTGGCATTTCTCTTTCTAGCTGAAGCGTAATTTTGAGACAAGGGTTACAGTGCAAGGGCCAAGGGGTCAGGGGGAGCATGTTATGAAAATGTGCTCTTACCATTACATGATAATTTATATCTGGTTATTTATGATTAACTAGAGGTTAATTCATCTCTTTACTTTTGCTTTCTTGTTCAATCAGTCAAACTCCCGGATACCTTCTTTGACCTCTTCTATTGGACCTGGAAATAATTCTAGGGCTGTCCCCAAAAAGATTTCCGTTGGCCAGAAGAAGCCACCTGAAGTACTTGGTTCTTCTCCACCTCCATCAAGGTGATGCCATTTTTTTATGTCGATAAACTTGCTAGGCCTATGAAATGACAAGTAGATTAACTTGTTCACACATAGCAATGAATCCTCATTGAGATGTTGCATTTGTTTACATATCTTATAGTAAGAAGCAAAAAGTGTCTGGAGACTTTCTGGATCAAAGCATTGAACAACTGAATGATGTTACTGCTGTAAGCGGAGTCAATATCAGGGTAACTACTCTTCAGCCATAGCCTTATCCAGAGTTAAAAGGACAAAAATCATTTTCCTGTCCAGCCCACAACAGTAGCTTCACTTATACTCTTGACATATGCTGAGTTTGTTTTCCTCATGAATTACAATGTATAAAACAGGAGGAGGAAGAACAACTGTTTTCTGGCTCCAAGGAAGAGTTTCGGGATTTGGAGGCATCTAGACGGGTTGTTCAAGAAGAAGAAGAAAGGCTGATGTTGCATAAGATTCCACTTAAGAAGAAACTAACGGGAATCAGTTAAATCTTCTCTATCTTAACAGTATTTGAATGTTTTGGTTTCTCATTTTATCTGTGGTAAGGAGCAACTTTAGTATTAGTAAAGATTGACCTTTTGGGTTTCTTCATGTTCTCTCTGTGGCAGTGGCTAAGTGTGGTTTAAAGAATATAAATAATGACGTGGAGCGATGCTTGTCCTTGGTGAGACTTTAATGTGCCTATGCTCTAATTTTGATTTTCGTACTTGTTCTAGGAATCATATTGGAGTAATTTTTGGACCATCAAGGGAGATTTTAGAGCTTCAAAATCTTTTTGGTTGCATTTGGCAGTCTATAGACCTTTCAAATTGGCTGTCATGAGATAGTTTCTCCTAAACTACACACTTTTATAAAATACGTGCCAAACTTTTTATTTATCTTTGAATATTATATTTATAGTGTGTGGAAGAGAGAATGCGTGGACTCATTACAAATTTAATCAGATTGTCAAAGCAGGTTAGTTTCCATATTTTACTTTTCAGTTTCTATTTCTTTCACTCTTTTTTTTTGGGTGAAAAAGTTAGAAATTGCTGTTTATTTGAATTGGATATCCAACTAATATTAGACAAATATTTATGGTTCTTGTAGCGGGTTGATATAGAGAAGCCAAGGCACAGGACTGTCATCACTTCTAATATTCGGCAACAGATTATGATGATGAATAAAAAAGCCCGGGAAGAATGGGAGAAGAAACAGGCTGAAACAGAAAAACTTCAAAAACAGAACGATGTAAACTCTTATGCTTCCGCTTACTGCTTTAGTTCAACATCATTTCTTCCTTCTTTATGTGTGAGTTTTTCAGTAGCTGTGATCATTTGTGATGCAGCCTGAGAATTCTACTGGAGTTGATGGTGACAAGGAGAAGGATGAAAATCGTGTAAAATCAGCAAAGGTACAGATTTGTCTCTGGTGCTGTCTGAAATATGTAATTTCATTACTTTCTAAGATTTGGTCATTTCAGGCTAACAAAGAAGAGGATGATAAGATGCGTGCAACAGCCGCAAATGTCGCTGTCCGAGCTGCTACTGGAGTTGGTGACATGCTTTCAAGGTGGCAATTAATGATTGAGGCCAAGCAGAAACAGGGAGGACCTGATGTGGCATCTGATTCTCTGTCTGGTAAAGATGTGGCGCAGAAACCTTTACCATCCTCTGCAAGACGCACAAAGGAAAATCAAGAAGCAGAAAAACGTGGTCATTCAGTTGCCAGTAGCACCCCTGGTATGTTGGTTTATCATTGCTTAAGTACCAAGTAGGCAAGTTTGGTTTTATAATAATTTAACATGCTGCCTTGTACATTAATGTTGTGTACACGTAGGTATATTTATAGGTCTCATATAGATGATCTTGTTTGGGCAAACCTGCCTAACCTTTGAATGAGCTCATGACTGTATACTGGGCTATCAATGTTTGGCATTTGTTTGAGTTCATTAGGTGCGATATTTACAGTTGTTGGAATAGTAGTATCAGTATTAACTTCGATTAGACCAGACTGAACCAGAGAGGAACGTGCCCACTAGGGCACCACCAGATGTTCCATATTTTGATGCCAAATCTGATTTTTATATTCAGTTACGCTTAAAATTTGGATCCAACTTTTGATAAATTCTCTACGAGGTCTAAATTGTATGTCGAAAGTATTTATTTTTTTTATTTTTTTGTGCAGCTAATTTGCTATAACTGAATGCTTTTACTGTTGGTCCATAGAAACGTATGCAAACTTCAAAAATTCATTGCTCTTAACAGTTAATAGTTTTCCAGCTCGTTCTAATCAACTGATATGGATTTATTTTACCTCAACTGTTAAGATTTTCATGGGTAAAGATTGATCTCACAACCTCATAGACATATGGTTTAGACGGTGTTTGGTATTGCTTGTGAGCAGAAAGGGCTGATAATTCTTAGAAGGATCTATACAAACACCTATTTTTGTGCAGTAGCAAGCGGACTCTTATTAAGTCGCTGAGGAGTCCCAAGCAATTTGAATTGTTTGAAAGTTTCCTTAATGATTATTGATGAGAAAGAAAGTGTTCTCGATCCATCACTCGCTTAGCAGGATGTGACCTCCCCGTTAAGTTTGTTGATTAATTATGCATTATGACTTGATTGGTTCTCTTTTACTATTTAAAACAGTGTGCGATAAATGAAGTGCTAATTCCTAACTTTGAAAGCAATGATAAGCAAAAAGAAAACAGATACGCACATCCAGATGCACATATTTTATAGCGGTTCACCTCAATGTGAGATCCACATTCTCTTGTCATGCAGAATTTTCACTATAATGAAGGGATATTACAAGGCTTTAACGCACCTTTCAGTCCTGTCTACATGAAAAACAGCTACCCCTAAAATCCTTCATATGATAGGAATATTAGGATGTCCCTAAAATATATATATGGAAATATTAGGTCAATCTGCAGTTGAGGGAAAAAGCATACAATACGATTAAGCTTCATGCAGTCCAACATAACGTAGTCCTTGGAAATTATTGATTGCTTTTTATTTCTTTCTTGTGTGCAAGTGGTTGTAGCAATTGGCCTAAATTTTATATTTAGATTGCATTGTTTCTCTCTGATATTTTCACCTACTATATGCAGCAGAGATAAGGAGAGTTGGGAGAAATCAAGTTGTGCCTCCGGTGGCTCGAAGCATATCAATTAAGGATGTGATTGCGGCCCTAGAGAGAGAGCCTCAAATGTTGAAATCTACACTGATACATCGCTTGTATGAAAAGCTTAGTTCTGATGCAGCAGGGGAATGATCCGATCAGCTTGCAATATCTCAATAAAAGATGTGATTCTCGTTGTAGAAATGGATCTGCAATTGTCAAATTCTGCACCGGTACATGACTCGTATAGAAGGATGGTGCTGATGGTGTGTATAAATTAATTAACTGCAGTGCAGTGAGATATTTGAGTTGCAAGTGCATTACATGATTCATAGGAACTGCTGCGGTTGATTTTCATTTTATTCTTTAATTTTTGCTGATTGACAACTATGTGAATCTTTATTAATTCTGAAAGAAACGAAGACAATGAAATGGATTTTTCTCTGTGATTATGAAGTACTGCAACAATTGATAGTTATAATAATGTCACAGGCCCGAGATGAGCCAGGGTGAATATATTATTTAAAAAAAATTATTTAGAGAAAATAGTGCCAGCCCTCTTTCCCCCAAATTCAACATTTACTGCGCATATTTTTTCTCTACTCTCTTCTATCCTCCGGATAACCTTGTGATCTCCGGATATGCCGGCGATGGCAGAAAATCCATTGCTGCTGACTGACGGAAATCCAAGGAGGGATTGTAGATTTATTTCACATGCACAAACACAATAATGTTTGGGGGTGGTGACGGGTGATTATGGTGGAGGTAGTGGCATTGACAAATGTGGTTGTCAACGGCACAATGTGTAAGCATTTATGTATTAGAGAAGTGTAGGAACATTTTAAAGAGATTCTTTAAATAGAATATACTTTCTATTGTCTATAATTAAATGTATTAAAAATATTTCAATTTTTCAATAAAAAAAATTAATATAACAATTTAGAGGGAAGTTAATGAAAATAAAAGATAAGAAAAAATAATAAATAATTTTTAAGAGCAGTAAAATTAAATGTTAGATATAAAGAGATTCTTGCATTAGTTAGAGATTTTTGCTTTCTAAAGTTATAAACACTCTCTAAATTGTAAATTATAATTCAACCTTCTATTTACAAAAATACGCTATACATTTGTGATACGTTAGAGTATTTTGAAGAAACTCTCTATTTTTAAACAGTATTCTTAGAAATAATGAATCCATCCTTGGGGAAATTGGTGATTGCAAGTTTCGATCTTTGTCCAAACCTTTTAAACGTAGTTGGTTAGTTTCGTGCTTGCAATGCAATTGTCCTTATTTTGTTTTTATTGTAAGTAGTAATTTTGTTAAATAATTTTCTCCATCAAAACGAAAAATAAAAATAAAAATAAAATAACGAACACAACTAATTTGTTAAAAAAGTGAAATTCATGCTGAAAAATAGTTTGTCTAGTCTCTTACGCATATGCGCCTAAATCAACTCAACGATACATTTAAGGAAAATAACCATTAATGAATATCTCGAAAATTAACCGCACGCCCATTATTTGTTTTTTTAATTTTTTTTTTTGATATCGAGACGAACGTTCAGTTTCGACGACTAATCTTGAGATGTACGTCTTGGCCGATCACGTAAATTGCAAAATGTGCTCCAAACTGATCAAGTTCAAGAGCTCCTTATCGGAGCGAATCAACGTTTATTGCACCCAACTCCTGACTTCGAAAAACGAGCCCACAAATCGTACTCGCGAGTCTACTGCAGGCAACCAAGCGCCGATGTGCCCCGGGGACAACTGGACGCCCATTTTTATCTCAATCTTCCGTTAATATATACCAAAAATCCAGGAAAAAAAATACGTTTCTTTTTAAATTTCTGCTATTCTTTTTCCTCAATTTCAAATCGATATTTATGATTTTGATTTGTTGAACTATATGATCTTTGTTCATTTGGGATATTTATTTCACCCTTAGGATTATTATTTCATAATAGGCATCATTGTGAATTGATAGTTTTATTTTTCCCTCCTTTACGTAATTTCTGTGTGAAATGGTGATTTTTTGGATCTAAATTTGGGTTTGTAATCCGAACATCTGCATATTTTGGGAAAACGGCATCAGATTTTGATAGATGGGAAAAAGATCCCCTTTTTTTCTGCTGCTGAAGAGGTTCAGGAATCTACCGACCGGTATACGAAGTTCTATTTTAAATTTTATTTTGAATCGATATTTCAGGAATGTGAATTTTACTTTTGTGAAATTTATTGAATTTCGCTTTGCTTGAATTTATGGTGCGATTGCTTCTTTTTTTTTTATAATAAATGGAGTTCTATAATATGATTAAATTAACTTCTGTGACACTTTTTGCAGGATGGAATCAACTTATATAACATGAATTCATGCAAGGAAGGGCACCTCTGGGGCTTGGAATGCGGTTGAACTCCGAAGAGATCTCCAAACAGCCCTTGGCACAGCCAAATGGCAGGTAGTTCACCTACATTAAGCGAAATGTATTTAAACACACATTATATAACCACACGTTTAAATAAGAACCTGGATGGATTGTTCTCCTCTTTTCATTTCCTGTTGCTCGTGGTGATATTCGTTAATGATTATGCTCTGGTTAAGTTTATGCATATAGCATTATCCTACTATGTAGTCATGAAATGGTTGTCGATGTGCTTGATTTATGCAGTTGGATCAATTTGAGCGAGCTGCTAGGTCGAGTTATACTAGTTCGAATTCAGCGAGCGATGCAAAAGATAGGCATCAAGATTTCATAATTGCGATAGGGAGTCAATTATCAAAGGTTGAAAGCTCTTTAAAAGAAACGGCAGTCTCTCAGGGCAAGCCGCCTTTGCCCTGGCTCCGATTAGATGAAGGAGAACACAAGGAGCTTGTGTTGTTTCTTTCAGGACCATCATCTTATTTTCATAGATAAAATCTCCCCAAAAGTTCAACGTAAGGGCCAAGTATTGGAAAACTCAGAAGGGACTCGTAAACAGTCAATGCCAGAGTGCATGAGTTCGTCTCATTTGGTGGCATGGGGTCAGGTGGAGGCTAAGGAAGATAAGTTACAGGGACATCGGAGGACAGCTAGTGCTGGTGCTGACATTGGTTCCTGGAAGATTTAGTTTCTGATGATGCTTTACCTCACAGTTCATCCAATCTAAAACCTGAACCGCCCCCAGGAAGATACCCAGTTTTTCAGGGTTTTTAAATACCATGGAATCCTCTATGTCTCATTTGAAGTGGTCAAAGAATGGCTATCAGAAGTTAAATATTTCGGACTGCCGTGAAAAACCGATACCATGTTACCTCGATCTCAAAATTTGACCGAAGTATGTGATTTTTTTGGGTTATATTTGAAATTGGTCTTCAAATGTATTTAATTGTTTCTGGTAGTTGTATTATGCTATTCGTGGCAGAATCTACATTTTTTTCGAAGAATATCAATGCAGTCTGTGAAATGAATAAAAGTTGCCTCGATGGATGTGATGATTATGAAAAGCAACTTTATGGTTGGTATGGTGCCGTCCAGAGACTGCTTCAGAGGTCCCAATATCATATGCAGTATAATCGACCCATTCAAGTCATTTTCTCCATTATTCTCCTCTTCTTGATTGGTGAGCCTGATGATTATAGTTTTTCCTTTCAAGTTGATAGTCATTTTTCAATTTTGCGCTACGCATCCTCTAGAAGTTAATTTTAAGTTTTAAATGCACTGTTGTCCTTTCCATTGACTGTCACATGAGTTTGATAAACCTTTATTTCTTTATCAATATTTGGTTTAGGACCTGTTCTTGATACATTTTTCTCCTTTTTGCTGCAGCAAGCATGTTTTATTCACGTTCGTTGTATTGACTGGTCAGAAATCTGAAATAGATTTCATAACAATTTTTTTTTGGGTACATGACATTGCCATCATTTGGATCATAATAAACTGAAATGCTTTTTCAAATTTTAATTGCTGAGTCAATTCTGCTTGAGGATCTTGCAGATGCTTTTTCTCTATATTTATGTGTAATATCGATCCCCAACCTTTTTTTTTTGGACATTTAAATCCTCAACCTTCTACTTTGCTTGCAGTTCCATCTTTTTTCACAGAAACCATCCAATACAGGCATTAGATTTGACGTAAAAACAACATTTCCCCTTAATTCAGTTAAAAGAAAAAATAGCATTTAAAAAAAAATTAAGAAAAAAATAACATCATGGTCTCTTTCACCCCACCCACGCTCTCTTCTTCCCACCCCTCTCCCACCTCTTTAACCTTCTGAAAATCACCCAAAAGAAAGAAGGAACAGATAAGTTCGTTCACTACATTGAAGTGGACACCAATGTGAAAATTGTATTGTTTTACATGTAAAGAGAAGATTCTTTAAAGTTTTCCTTGCATGCTTGAGTTACTATATTGCTATATATGTTTCAGATAATGCCATGCAATACTTAAATCAATTATGTTTTGGGGCTAACATTTTTGTTTAAAGCTTTGCTTTAGGGTTCTGTAAATAAATAACATGCATTGAAATGTCTGCTTTCCCATGCTTATAATTTATTTATCCTGCAGTATTATGGGCACTGTGTGCAGTCTGAGGAGGAGCTAATTCCTTTATCATTGTTATTGATTGATTAATTGATATGCAATGAAAAGGTTACAGGTTTTGGGGTTATCCTTTATGGTGTCGCCTGATATAGGTATGTATTATGTTCTTCTGACTTTTTAGCAATATTTTGCTCATAACTAAATCATGTTCTCAGAATTGAGCAGTGACTGTTCCAGGTATACCACGTACACACCTCCCTCCTCTCCTCTCTTCATTGTGAATAAGTTTTGTTGGTTTCAATTTAGGGATGACAAAAAACTTGACAAACCCGATATCGGGGCAGGGATTACCCGCTTAATCAAGTATTTGGGTCGAGGACGGGGTGGGGCGGGTTATACTCAAGTATTCGGGTTGGGGACGAGTACTGTCGCATCAATGTCAAACTTAATGTCATCTATAATGGACACGTAGTAAAGTTGAAAGTCTAAATGGTGTAATATTTATTCCAAACAAAAGTTAAAACGTTTTTGGTACATAGACAAAAGGTGACAATTTGATGAACTGAGGGTAGGTAAAAAACATGCAAAACCACAGTAATGCACAAAGAATAAATGTCAATTCTTGTGCCGAATATGTGTATAAATTTTCTTGAAGACTCATTTGAATGGTAAATAGGAATGGATTTCTTGAGGTTTATTTGGATATTAACATTTCTAGTTCCTGTACGCTCCTCAATGGTGAATTTCTATGTGCAAAAATGTACTCTTGGGGGAATAGACCTTCAGCATTGCTTGGATTCGGGGATAACTCCGATATCTCTCGTTTCTTGTTGCGTTAACATTAGTCAAGCAGTTCAAGCTGGATATCATTGCTTGTGTTCCTTATTAGGCCTTCCTAATCCCCTATTGGTAACCAAGATTTCAGTTCTCTTGTCGAACTGTTACATATCGATGCCTTCTGAATGTCACGGCAAGTTCAGAACTTCCAACATTTTTCGACAGAATCCAACTCCTTTTGTCTTTGATTACTCTAATACGATGTTTTTGGATTTAGATTCATTTACTGAGCTCCTCCCACCTGGGATTCCGGTTCTGCTTCTACATCAGCCACGGGCTAGTCCAGTGCCGATGCCAGCACTTATGCCACCACCTTCTGTGTCGAATGATTTGTTTGTTCCATTGCATCCAAAAGTTAGCGAAATTCCTCTAAATTCAACTACGGGCAACTCTTTCATAGTCGACGGGAATCCAAATTTAAGCAGTAATACTGTCCCCAAGTTGAGCATTCCTGAGCGTTGGGATTGTATATCAGCATATGCTGCAGATATGAAAATATATTTACAACTAAGAATCTTGCTAATTGCGGCACTTTGTTATGTTTATATTGTATGAACCAAGTCATTCTACTTCATTTTTCAGCTTTTGATATGTAGTTGGATCCAAAAGTATATCTGTTTTCACAATGCATCCTAGAATTATATACCACTCAGATTCTACTGTAAGCAATAAATTTCACCACTTTACTATCACATAAATCAAACAAGCAAGTGATTGAAAACTGAAAATAAAAATTGGCGGTTAACTTATTGCAGTCCTTCATACATTACAAAAAATCCCAGAAATTTCCACCAGTAATTTTGGAAAAAGTAAACGAAAGCAATAACTTTCAAGTTTCAAACTTCCATAAACATATGCAATCATAGAACAGAAAAAAACCAGAACTACCATAAAAACTTACCACATATATAAAATAAGAAATACCAACAAGAGTCGATAGAATATTTGAATTTATACATATTTTAAATCAAGAATTAAAGAAGCCTCGATATAAGACCAAATAACATAAAACCTATTTAAAATTAAACAACTAACTAAATTCAGAAAGAATTAGTGAGAAACACGGAAAAGAGAGAAAGCATTCATACAAAGGTAGAAGAGTTACCTAATAAGTCAGAACATGGAATTCTCAAAACTAAAGAAAAATAAGATTTCGTAGCGTAAAAGAACTAGATCATATTGATGTGATAGATAATTTTAATCTCAATTAGGTCAATACTCATTGTAGTACTACAAAATAATTTTAAGTTCTTTTCAATCTCATATTTTGAACCTTAAATCCTTCTCAATTTCAAATTTAGGGTAGCATTAGTTACGAAGATTTACATTATAAAATCAACTTTTAAAATTCATAAATTTTATCTTCGTATAGATTTTGTCGATGATTGTTTGACTTGTAAAATATGAGTTCTTGATTCTTGTAAAGTCTATTAAAACTTGAAAAATATTGTTCATTGTTGCAAAACAACATTTATTTTCTGCTTTTTTCAAACTCCCTAAACAAAAAATTTGGAGTGAAAATAATTTTTACTTGTGAAAAGTAGAAAGTATGAAATGAAAATTGAATTTTTCCCAAAATGGAAAGAGAAAGGATGTAGAGAAATGGGGTTTAAGTATGAGAGAGAGAGAGATAGAGAGAGGTCTTGCTTAGCTTATGATAAACAATGCTAACATGACAAATAAATTCAACAATTCTAATTTAATTTTTGAGATTCATCAAAAACTTATCCACTAAATAATTGACGTGTAATGTCACTATTGCTCAACATAATCGTTTATATATGTACACAAATATGATCGATGATTTTTTTTGAATTCTACAATATTTTATTGACCATAGGCTATCAAACAACCTATAATTTGTTCGATAAAATGTATCTTATAGCTACATCTCAATTGTCCTGTTAAATTGAAAATAAACAATTTGAACCTTTTTGAGTGATTAAAAAAATCAGGAAATCGTTACGATTAGACTTCAATTTACCCACGTAAGTCTTAAAATCCAAATATTTCTCGAAAATTTTCAAACTGAACCAAATATGTCCTTTCACATAAATAAAACCTGATAAGTTAGCTCCAAACACCTCATTTCATCAACAGTTTTTAGAAATTGCACTTTAATCCCTCAAGTTCGCAAATACTCAAACTTGCAAAACTCGCAAGATCCCAAATAAGAACATACGGTCATGCAAAAACTATACTTAAAGTCTGAAAATAATAAATATTAGCCCTCAAAATTTTAAAATATTGCAGTTAAGTCCAAAATTGCTTCTAGAAACTAAAACGATTCATATTATCACTAATAAACATTAATTTCTCAAAATTTTCATTTTGATCCCTCAAGAATTGTAATTATTCCAATTCGGTCCTCAAGTTCTTAAACTTTGCACTTAAGTTGCTATAGGAATTCGGGACATCACATGCGATCTCCAATTTGAATTGTGTTGGGGGTTAGGCTTATGTTCTTTTGGAGCTTTTAATATGTATTTATGGTATGTTTTTAATTGTGAGATATTAGTGTAATTAATACATTTTTAAGTTCAATTATGTTACATGCATCGTTTAAGTTTTGTCACGTGGTAATATACAATTAGATAGTTTAAAAAAATAAACAATTTTTCCTACAATCCCTTTTCAACAACACATCAAATGTCAAAAGGGTGTACAACATCTACCATTTTTGTCCAGTGTATTTAAATTCACGATTCTCCCTAAAATTAACTTCTTGTGTGTGTAAACCCACGATCGTCCCTAAAATTCAGAAGCCAAGTATAGGCTTGCTGGCTAGGGCTAGGCCTTTGTCCAGCCCAGAACTTTGCCCAATTCAGTTCTAAGAATCAAAGCCCAAACCCAATTAAATGAAAAAATCTAAATTGACATCTGCCGAATCAATGTCTGGAGACTTGAATTCTTGAACATGCGAAAGACTTTCCCAGGTTGTCTTTCTTTCTAGTTTCTATGTATGCGCGCTTTCCGAAATTCTTGCTTGCATATTGAAGGCTCAATGAAGAAAGAAATGAAAATATGGAATACTGTGTGGCTGGCTTGATGTTGATATGACAGATATTTTATAATCGAAATTTCTCTTGACTGCACTATTTACCAATCGAAGAATTTTACTAGTTGTTATCTGAAATATTTTGACACTCTTAGTGTTTGCTTAATGTGTTTTCTAACGCACTGTAACTAGTTTCCGTTAATATGTCGAATTATCCTCGTAGAATTAATTGTGGCTCTAAACTCGGGAGAAAGGAGGATTATGGTTGAATTTGTCTCGGTACATAAAATCTCTTAATTTGCCAATCTTATTCCAATTTGTTGAACGATTTTATGTCTGCCATTGTTTAGAAGAGTTATTTGATTGATATTTACAATGCAACAAGCTAAATTTTGAGGTCGTCAGTTAGAAGTGAGAACAAAATGTTCGAAAAACTTTCAAAATGGCTTTAAAGGATTTGGATGTGTGAATTGAATTCGTGTTTTCCAGCCTCAATTATTTTCTCCCTTTTAATTCGATTTTTTCTTTTGAGACCTTTTTGATGTCAAGGTGTAATAATGGATCTTCTGATCCAATATTTGGTGGATTTTGATTGCTGTTTTATCTTTTCCATAGGAAGGAATAGCTCCAAAAGTGCCTTCTCGGGAAGCATCTGGCGAGGGCTTTCTATGCGATGTTCTCACTTTCATTTAATCAGGTTCAAACACCTTCCCTTTTCGATATTCAACCATCCAATTGGGTGAAGCGTGAAAAACAATCTCATAGAACAAAGAGTTACTATACCAGCTATGCACTCAGCCAAGACTTCCCAGGTTTTTATCCCAATGACGTACCCTTTTCTCATTCTCATTCACATTCAACATCCCTTAAAAATGCGGATAATAATGAAAATATGTTTTATTCTGATGCTACTCCTATCAATCAGTCAACAGACTCCACCACGCTGGGTAATTGGCTTCAGGCTTGTTCGAGCGTGGAAGAAACAAGGAAACTGCACACTATTATTGTTAAATGTACCAAAAATCCTGTCCCCTTCGTAAACAATAATTTGATTAGTGCATATATAAAATCTGAGGATCTGTTAGCAGCTTGTAAGGTGTTTGATAATATGTTGGAAAGAAATGTTGTTTCTTGGACTGCTATGCTCAACGGCTACTTAAAATTTGGGTTTGATGATGAAGCTCTAAGATTGTTTAGTGAGTTTGTTGAGAATGGGTTTCAAGGAAATTCGAAGACATACGTATGTGCATTAAATTTGTGTAGCAGGACAGGTAACTATGACCTTGGGAAGCAACTACATGCATGCATACTCAAGGGTGGATTAAGTCATATTATTTTAGATAGTGCTATTTTGTATTTTTACACTCAATGCAGTGATTTGGAAGACACTTTTCGTGTATTTGACCGGATGGTAAAGTGGGATGTGATTAGTTGGACAACCGTGATCACAGCTTGTTCACAGCATAGGCAAGGAAGGCAAGCTTTTCTGATGCTTTCTCGAATGTTAGCAGATGGACTTGAGCCTAATGAGTTTACTGCTTGTAGCATTTTGAATGCTTGTGGGGAAGAGAAGGAACTGAAATTTGGTAGACAATTTCATGGTGTCATTATTAAGAAGGCATTTCATTTGGATGTTTTTGTAGGGACTTCCTTAGTGGATATGTATGCAAAGTGTGGGGAGATCAAGGATTCAAGGGCACTCTTTGATGATATGAAAAGAAAAAACGTAGCCACTTGGACTTCTATTATAGCAGGATATGCTCGCAATGGACTTGGTGAAGAAGCCATAAAAATCTTCCGTATGATGAAAAGACTAAAAATATTTCCTAACAACTTAACCGTCGTTAGCATCCTTAGAGCTTGTGGCTTACTCAGGGCTTTATCGACAGGAAAAGAAGTTCATGCACAAATTATCAAGAATTTTGCACCGAGCAATATTTACATCGGAAGTGCCCTTGTGTGGCTCTACTGTAAATGTGGAGAGTATTATGCTGCATCTAAGGTTCTCCAGTACATGCCTGATAGAGATGTAGTTTCTTGGACTGCAATAATTTCTGGCTGTGCTCAGCTCGGTCACGAGTATGAGGCCCTTGAATACATGAAAAAAATGTTGCGTGAAGGTGTGGAACCAAACCCTTTTACTTATTCATCAGCTTTGAAAGCATGTGCAAAACTAGAAGATATTAATCAAGGAAAATTGATTCACTCCTCTATATATAAGACCCTGGCATTACCCAATGTATATGTGGGAAGTGCTTTAATTAATATGTATTCAAAATGCGGATATCTTTCAGAGGCAGTTCAAGTGTTTGATAGTATGCCAGAGAGGAACTTGGTTTCTTGGAAGGCAATCATTGTTGCTTATGCAAAAAAGGGGCTGTGTGGAGAGGCATTGAAGCTCATGTACAGAATGCAAGCAGAGGGCATCGAGGTGGATGATTACATCCTTTCAACTGTTCTTACTGCATGTGGAAATTTTGAATGGGATATGAAGTCCTCATCAGAGTGTGTCTGCAGCCTTAAATATCTCTAAGAGAATTGGTTTATGTTTTGTTAGGATAGAGAAAAGTACCATGAAATCTACTAACAAACATGTAAATATTTGTGTTGTAACATTAAATTATTCGATAGTCTTTGTGGAGGCCAGATTTATTATCATAATATTCGATACTATCAAATGAGATTTACATGCTCTTGTTTTTCAGTACACACTATAGAATAACCTATCACTTGGATATCTGTGTTTATATATCTCTGTAGGTTCTTTTCATTCTTTGCTAGCAGTGATGGCTAGTTTATTATTTTTCTGTTATATTTTAAGTATTATTTGGAATTAATTTAGTATGAAGATTTCATGGTTGAGCTGAGGAGAACACTTTCACAGATACGTTTTTCGACTATATGGATTTGGTGCCTTGAATTGGGAATATGTCCATAACAATTCCAATTTAAATGAAGTCCGCTGCAATCACAAATTTTAGGCCCAAAAACCGATGCCTTGCTCTATTTTGTGGCAGTTTGTATGGAAATTGAAATAGAAATAATTTTGTTCAAGCTAGGATTAAAATGAAGGCTTTGGTGAGCTTCAAAGAGTGAAACTGGGGACTTGGAGATGGAAATGAAAGTGATATAGATGGAAAAAGAATGTTGCAGATGACAGATTCAGTTNTTTGGAATTAATTTAGTATGAAGATTTCATGGTTGAGCTGAGGAGAACACTTTCACAGATACGTTTTTCGACTATATGGATTTGGTGCCTTGAATTGGGAATATGTCCATAACAATTCCAATTTAAATGAAGTCCGCTGCAATCACAAATTTTAGGCCCAAAAACCGATGCCTTGCTCTATTTTGTGGCAGTTTGTATGGAAATTGAAATAGAAATAATTTTGTTCAAGCTAGGATTAAAATGAAGGCTTTGGTGAGCTTCAAAGAGTGAAACTGGGGACTTGGAGATGGAAATGAAAGTGATATAGATGGAAAAAGAATGTTGCAGATGACAGATTCAGTTCGATTAGCTATTTGTGATATGCTTATCAATGTCTTTTTGATTCAGTAGCATACTTTATCTGGTTAGAGAAGATTACTTTTAGTAACCCTGTGGAGCAATATCTGCCCCCACTTCTACAAGCCGTGTCAACATCAAGCGGATAGTGAAAGTGATCTTGGGATGAAGCACAACTACTCGGCTATGCAAGAAAGCGAAAAGAAGTAATACTTTTTTCTTTGGCCAAAAGTTAGGTTATGAAAACTCGACGAACTTTCTAAACTCTTTCTTTACGAAACTCGTAAAAGATTGACAGTCTGAACTCTGAAAGATAGATTAATGCATTGTTCCATTAGCTCTATAATATCTATGCCTGTAACAGTGTTATCAAATCTGGCCTTGCAGCGAAAGGAATAGTTTGAATCATCCCTCTTTTGTTTTAGGAATTTTCTTTACCAATTAGATTGCTTCTTCCTTTGTCAAGAGTATGGACTTTCGGCGAACGCTCAATGAATAGAAGATATTTTTATGTGGATTTATGAGCAGGGAGCGTGTTTGATCCTTTCTCCTAGTCATTTTCTGGTAGTAAGTTGTAAGATTTTTGCAAGATATAGTACATAGCTATATATTGAACTTATTATTTGGAGATTTTCTTGCGAGATTCATGAAGATCATCAAAGGAGTGACGCGGTTTGAAAGTTGCTGTCTGTGATTGGTAAAATTTTTGCTAGCCATCGTGAATACTTCACAAAAGAATTATTTTATTCATCTTCCAGCTGTTGCAAAATCTTATTATGACTATCCAACAAAACAAAATGGTGAGTGTGGTTTTCTGTATGCATACGCAAGATATGTCTCATACTATCTTTGACATCATTTCTTTATGTTTCCATATTCACTTATTTCTTATATATCCCCTCTAGTATAGTTGCGCATACATTACATTTTTTTCATCTTACAGACCTTTTATGTTTGAACGTGCCAGTGCCAACAATAGTACCACAAAGCTTAGTTGGTCCAATAATTGTTTTCTTTCTTTTCCATTTTAACATTGTAATTATCTTTCAATCATGAATATTTATCACACTTCTCTTCATTTCTGCAGATCCACTCTCACCCTGTTCCTTACATTCTCTTTAATTCCTCCAATCAGCCACTGACTATTAATTCAGTAGTAGATCTCATTTGTGAAGATATGTGCAATATGGGAATTGAAAATTTGCACGATAAAAGCTGCTATACGTCTGTTAACGAAGGTCCCAAGTCTGCACTTAGGGCTGGTGCTGATACCTTTATTCCTTTCATCTGGGGGATTTTGTTATGTAGGTGATATTTTGGATACATACTCAGCGATATCAATGGGGGACTAGACTCGCCAGAAATGGGAATGGTATTAGCGGACATTGATGAACTATGGTGAAGCTATTGATTATGATAGTCACCATGAGCCAACAAAATATTGCACACGTTACGTAATGATGAGGAGTATGATAAGAGCACATGAGATCATTTTTGAGTTCCCAAGATCAATCCCCTATAGTAAATAACATTAACCAGCAAGGTCTATTCTTGTATTTGCTAACTATAATTTGTAATGTTTTCGGAAATTATCAATGAAGTTTGCCTACTTGGAAAAATGTTTTTCCAAGATTGGACAAGTATAGGATTCGTTTGACCAAGAGCAAATTAAGTGACCTCTGGGACACTAGGTCACAGGGTGTTAGCGTTGTTGCATTGAATTACACGTTTTTTGTTGAAGAACCTCTCAATAAAATGTAGTAGAACGAAGACATTAGCATGTAGTGGAGATTGAGCTTACAATGTTATTTCATACTAATATACTTCTGTTTATGGGTAGAAACATTTTCTATAACTATGTATTTATTTTGTCTTTTGTCATATTCAGTTATGCAAAAAGAAAGCCCTTACGAAAATATTTGTTCATCAAGGTGATTCAAGTTTGTCAAGAAATATCCAACCATATAGAACATATGTACTTCTAATAAACAAATTTCACGTATCAAATCCCAACATATTTTAAGGAAAATAAGTTAGCACCTTAAAATAAGTTAGCAATTGTAAAGTATAACGAATATAGATAATCTAAATCAATGAAAATTTGTGTGAAACTGTCATTTATTAATACTATAAGTTGAAAGTAACTGCATAAACTGAATTCTATAATAATAATATTGAAAAATCACACCAGACGGTACTTAAAATAACCGTACCCATGTACCAATTAATATCAATGTACATGGCAAGACTATTCATAATTTGATAATTTTTTAATTCTAGTCATATAGGCGCAAAGCTGCCGAAAGGCTGTATTATGGTCATATACTGTGGAAACACATTCACATAGTGCAAAGGGGGTAAATCATTATATCTGGTCATAAACTGTAAAAACACATTCACAATAGTGCAAAGTGGGTAAAATAATCATATCAGATCATACATTATGAAAGTACATTCGCATCAGTATAGATTGGAGTAAAATCACATTGGTACTTTCTGATAGCTTTAAAACTAACTTTACATGCACTGAAATATTTAATACTGATAAAATATGCAAATGAAATGATTCAGCTTAAATGTATTTAATTAACTTAACAAACTCGAAAATAGGACAAAGTCAATCAATTGGTTGAAAGTAAGTAGAATTGGATTGAAATTCCTAGCTAGAATTTAGTAAAACTAATAAAAGATAAGCCTTTATTATCAATTTCTTTGTCAAGAATATTTTGCACTTAGGTTCTTGAAGCATGTAAGGAGGCTATGTGGTTGAGGAGTTTGATTGGTGAAATCTGCGAAGACTTGCACATTTCTACAGTTTATTGTATAGTCAGAGTGTTATCTTTCTAACTACAGATCGGATATTTCACAAGAGGACAAATCACATTGATATGAGGTATCACTTTGTGCATGACGTGATTGCTCGTAGTGTTATTAAAGTGAGCAAGGTTTAGCCTTTTCATTAGCTTGAGTAACATTGAGATCAACATGAAATATGTTACTCATATAAATAATCGTAAAATAAACATACCACGTGACAAACGGACAAGCTCACATGTGGCATGTGGGCAGGGCGACCTTGTTCTTTACGTGCCGAAGCGAACCCAACCTATAAGATACTCATCCGATCCCTTGTTGGCAGAGGTCTCCAGCACAAACTCGTCTCTGGCAAGGCGGTAAGTCAACCAATAGCAGACCTAATGAAATGATTGACAAGACAACACACTGCCATTGAGACGATGCAAGAAATTAATGTTGAATATCTTTGCATAACTTCTTTTGTATTTGGCAAAAAGCAGATAAAAGAAAAATTTATGCATTTCCATCTGGCATTTATTATACGTTTATAAAAATGGTTGAGTCAAATATTATCATGAACAAGAACGTTGATCCAAAAAAATTTATACTTTGGCATGATCGACTTGAACATCCAAGAGCTATAATGATGCGTCGAATAATAAATAACTCACATGGACATCCTTTAAAGAACCAGAAGATTCGTTTACCTAATGATTATCCATGTGTGGTTTGTTCGTAAGGCGAGTTACTCGTTAGACCTTCTGCTACAAAGGTCAATATTGAAT
>CAIGRL010072316.1:0-13075 GCA_903798325.1 Fraxinus xanthoxyloides | reverse complement strand
TGTGGCGAAGCTACAATACCAAAAACAGCTTCTTGTTTGCCAGGTGAGCATGCTTTTTTATTGTTCCCCCTTTCTTGTTTTGGCATTTATATTTAACAAAACAGGTTTAAACGATTGATCTAAGTTTATGCTAGAATTTAGTTGCGTAGTGCAAGATACATGAACACCATTTTATTTTGACTTGAAGCTAAGGTTCACAGTTCTTTTAGCTGCCATACATTATGTTGCAATTCACCATCTCTGGATAATATGGTTAAATAAACTTTTGAGGCATGTTTGATACACTATTAAATAGGACTAGACAGTCAATTGAAGGGTTTAGTTTCACGACTCTAGCCATATTTAAAAAGGTTGAAACTTCCAGGAAAAACTCTTTAAATTGGGAGGGTGATCCTCCAGTGAGCTAACCAGGATTACTTTCCCAATGTTGCTTACTAGGGATGTAGCGATATCGATATGTCTTCTTCATGTTTGGCCTGCGACCTGCTTCTTCTTTCTTCTTCTTCAATATTCTTATTTCGTTTTTCCAAAAAAGTCAATTGATCTGGATTGTACAGTCACCACCAATTGGCTTAGATTCTTGAATGGATGATTGTCATATGCCCTTTCAAGTGGAATTAAGTCTCAGCAAGTTCAATTGAAATTTGTGATATTCATATCTGGTTATCATACGTCTGTTATGTGTTGTTATACGCTAATTGGCCTTAGGTGTTGGAGATGGAGGCAAATGAAGCTTCAAGTGATGAGGTCGAGATGATTGATCAATCTCCCATGTCATGGAGCTTGGTGTTCGAGGATCAGAGGAAGGAGATTATTATGCTGTGGCATTTGTGCCATGTCTCGATTGTTCACCGCACTCAATTTTATTTGCTATTTAAAGGAGACTCTTCTGATCAGATATATGTGGAAGTCGAACTTAGAAGGTTAAAATGGTTGGAACAGCATTTAGATGACCTTGGTAATGCCAGCCCTGCGCTCTTAGGTGATGATCCCGCGAGCTCAGTATCCTCAAGGTACTTTCAAATGTTTAACAAATCTTCGAGTGCAATTGTACAAGTCATGCTGCAACTAATACATTTTTATGAATGTGCAGCATCAAGGCGCTTAAACAGGAGAGGGAATATCTAGCAAAGAGGGTGAGCACGAAATTAACTGCAGAAGAGAGGGAGTTGCTTTATTTGAAATGGAATATTCCACCCGAAGGAAGGCAAAAGAGGCGGCTGCAGCTTGTAAATAGACTGTGGACAGATCCTCTAAATATGCATCACGTACAAGAAAGTGCTGAAGTTGTTGCAAAGCTTGTTGGATTTTGCGAGTCGGGGGAGCCTGTTTCTCGGGAAATGTTTGAGCTCAATTTTGTTCCCCATTGTGATAAGAAGACATGGATGGGTTGGAATTTGATATCTAATCTTTTACATTTGTAAGAAACATTATCGTTTTAGTCTCTTCTATACTTGTTTGTATAATTCTACAATTTCTACCTAGTCTTAAATAGCTTATACGTCAATCATTTTGGCTATTTGATCATGTGAGAATCATAAGGGTTGAGTTGGGACTACACAGTCTAGTGGGACTCGAGTTGATCTCGTTCTTCTAACTCACCTCAATGAGTTGACGTTATATAACTAAATACAGTTAACTCGACACCATTCTTCCGATTCAATCTTGATTTGGTGGTGTTTTGTTTTTTTCTTTTATTTTTTATTTGTTGTTTAACTAAATATTTATAAGCTAAAGATGTATTTTTAACAAAAAAAATGATTTTTTTTAATTAAACATAAGGGTAAAAATTGTTAATTGAGGGTCTGGATATTACAAGAGCGAAAGGGGGGAAAGGACGTTATCAAAATATTAGCTTGAGGAACTACTTGCTTGACTTCATAGGTTGGGTACTTCAGATGTAATTTCTCGAAACAACCCATTCCAACCCCTCAGCCCTAAAATCAGCTCTGTGCCACAGCCAAATACGCTTTTTACCTCTTTGCATTCTTTTGAATTTACCAAATCAATATATACATGCACACATAGATACAGAGTGAGAATGGGCAGAGAGATGGCTAATTCAACACCTAATCAGAAGCAGCAGCCTTCGGCGATGTCGTACACGGTGGAGCAACTCGTCGCCGTCAACCCTTACAATCCCGACATCCTTCCGGATCTCGAAAACTANGACTTCATAGGTTGGGTACTTCAGATGTAATTTCTCGAAACAACCCATTCCAACCCCTCAGCCCTAAAATCAGCTCTGTGCCACAGCCAAATACGCTTTTTACCTCTTTGCATTCTTTTGAATTTACCAAATCAATATATACATGCACACATAGATACAGAGTGAGAATGGGCAGAGAGATGGCTAATTCAACACCTAATCAGAAGCAGCAGCCTTCGGCGATGTCGTACACGGTGGAGCAACTCGTCGCCGTCAACCCTTACAATCCCGACATCCTTCCGGATCTCGAAAACTACGTGAATGAACAAGTACGTTATATACATGCGTGTATAATTGTGTACGTTTATTTGGATGTTAATTTACTAAATGTGTGAATTTTTGTTTTTGAATTGTGAACTGGGAAAATTAGGTCTCTTCTCAAACGTATAGTTTGAGTGCAAATCTCTGCCTTCTTCGTCTCTACCAGGTTAATTTATTAATATTTTGTTTAATTTTAATGTTTTGCTTTATAGATAGTAGTAATATTTATCAATTTACTGATTTTATGTATTTCCTAATGCAGTTCGAGCCCGACAGAATGAGTACTCAAATTGTTGCCCGCATTTTGATCAAGGTACAATGAGGAAATATATTGAGTAAAATAAAAATTAATTGTCCTGCCTTTTTGGTTTTTTCTTTATTAATTCTTTATCTTGTGTGGTTTCTTTGATTTTTAATCTATATGGAGCAGGCTTTAATGGCAATGCCAGCACCAGATTTCGGCCTTTGTCTCTTTTTAATTCCTGAAAGAGTGGTACTTATCTTATTACGACTGTAGTGTAATTCCATAATGTTGTTTAATACTTATTTGTTGCCTTTTAAGTATTGTATTTTATGTATTTAGAGTGTGTTTGGTGCATATTAAAATGAGAGAATGCGTTATTTTGAAGTGATGTGACGAGGAATATGTGGTTGAAAAAGAAGGAAAATTATTGATGTGATAGAAAATATTATTTCATTGAAAAATGTGTTGTTGAAAATGAGTAGAAGAATGATAATGAAAAAAATAATGTGGGTCGAACAGGACCTTAGAAATATTAGTGCTGATTTCATTGTCTTCGGATATTATTGAGAGCAATGATAAATTATAGTTTAGAAATGAGAGCGAATCACATTTTCCGAGTCAATCACCAACAAGAATATGAATTCATTAAATAGATGGACTGTTATTTGGTAGTAATTGGGAAGTCAAAAATAGAATTAGAAACAACCCATTTTAGTTTTAGATGGTCACTAACGACTTTCAATTCCACTCCAAGCAAAAGATTTTGTTTAGATTGGGGTTAACTTTAAGGAGTTTTCTATCTGTTAGTGTTTTGGAATCTCAGATGAACCCTTGTCCTGCCTCTAAATGTTGCAACTGTCTTGGTTGATGGTTCATATTTCTGGCTGTCTTTCGAAAGATACATTTCTAGTCCATTGGTTTCCAGATGAGAATGGGGAATAAGAGGGTGACATTATAGACTTACATATAGTTACCTACCAATTCGACAACTAATGGGCACATACTAATTTCTTTTTACGCCCCTATTTGATAGAAATTATAATTTAGATTTTATCAAAGTCAAAGTTAACAATTAATTTTAACCACATGTTTTATGGAATCCACAACTTTTCAACCACATATTTCATTAACTTTTTTCAAAATCTGATTTTAATCTCGACTAAACATGGGCTACATATCACCTGAAAGAGAAAAAGGCCCAGTACGCTTTAGAGCTATTTATGGAGAAAATTAAAATTTTAAAATGTTGATATGCCTTTTTCCCCTAATAAAAATGATATTCTTATGGACTGAGTTTGTTGTCTTTTCTTGGCTTTTTAGATCACCTGCTACATTTGTTTCAGTGCGGTTTTATCTTGTCATTTCTTAGAAGACTTTCCTTTCACTTTTCCTTTGATCGGTTCTCTTCTCTTGTTGATATTAGCAGCAAATGGAAGAACAGTTTAAGACACTCATTGTTCTCTCACACTACTTGGAGGTATTTTTCTTACTGCACATTCCTTGGGTCTTGAAACCAAGTACTTAGGTTGAATATCTGAATTGGCATACAATGGTAAGACAGATATCTTATTATGTTCCTATGTTTTCATCTCCAGACAGCCAGGTTCTCCCAGTTTTGGGACGAAGCAGCTAAGAGTCGCCACATATTAGATGCTGTACCAGGTATTCCAAAATATCTAGTGTTGCTTTTTTTTGCATCCCAGTTCATTGATTATGTATTCACTGCATGGTGTTGATTTCCGATATTGAGTTCACGAGAGCTGATCTGTTTTTCTCGAAGTTTATCTGTAACATAAAGGACTTGTGGAGATGAGGAATTGGGTCAATAGATGATGAACATTTGATGTAAATGGATGATATAGAGGTGCAATCTGGTTTTCCATGATAGATGATCTTTCATATATGTTGATCTTCATGCCTATGTGTATTTGGGGCAGAGGGAGGTGGCAATGATGAACCCTTGACACACTAGAACTTTCCAAGTTTTTGTCACGTGCTAAAAGTGATTGAGAATGTTATTGTATTAATAGAATCAGAGATGATTAACGTGTGACTTTTGGAGACATTTCATTTCCTTGTGCTGCCTACTAATCGTGATTTGCGAGTCTACTTGTAATGATGATGCCATTTTCAATCTTGATATGTGAACATAACGTGCCTGTATTGGAAAATTGGTTGATGCGTGGATGATATTTTCATTGTGGGAAAGATGAAGCAATCCCAGTTCATGGTTGTCTCTCTCTGTTCTCTGGAACAAATAGCACAGTTTGCTTTCTGGAATTCTTTGATGTGGTCTGTTATTGGACATGCACGTACATCTAATAAAGTCGCATATAAAATTTCAGGGTTTGAACAAGCAGTTCAGGCCTATGCAGTTCATGTACTTTCACTGACTTACCAGAGGGTTCCGAGATCTGTTCTTGCCGAGGTATGGTCTGTCCTGATATTATTTTCCTGCCCAGTGCTTAGAAATAATTTTGATGCCTGGAGAAAGCTCTCGACTCACTTTCTCAAGTAGCAACAGTGATTAAGGCTTCTCTGTGTACCCTTTCCCAATTAGCTATCTATCAAGTTGGTTTTAGTTGTGAATTTAGCTTGTGCATGTTGTAATTGGTGTGAATATTTCACAGGCCATCAACGTCAAAGGTATGTCTCTTGACAAGTTCATTGAGCACCAAGTATCCAACTTGGGCTGGGCAATCGAGAAGAGTCAGGATAAGGGCCAACTCATTATTCTCCCAAGCAATGAATTCAACCATCCAGAGCTCAAGAAAAGTACCGCAGACAGTGTTCCATTGGAGCATATCGCCCGTATCTTCCCCATTCTTGGTTGACAAGAATCCCGAATTTTGCTATTATTGATCAAAGCCTAGAATGGGATATAAAATTTAAGCCGCAGCATAGGGTGAATATAGTTTCTGTTCAGAGGCTAAACTGAAATCACTTTTAATTTGCCATGTTTTTTGTTGATTTGGTGTAACGATTATAAAACTTCATATCTCGCTGTCTTCTTCTTATCTCTATGGAGAGCTGTATTCATTGCACCTGTGGAGTCATTAGCAATTTCTATTCAAGGAATTCGATTAGCAAGGTCATCCTCTACTTTTAAACAAGAGCAAGGTCGTTATTAAATTTTTAAGATAATTGAATAATTAATCTTGAATAATAAAAATTGATTAAATTTTTTGTAAAATTGATTAATTTTTTTGGTAAATTGTCAGTACGGCTTTCGTGAGAAAAGTTACTTGTGGCATAATTGAATGATGGATTTTGTGGATAGATTGGTTTAATGAGAGATTTTGAGTTAGATAAGTGAAATCTAAGTAAAATAAGGACTACTTTAAAAAGTAATGTTGTAAGTACATTAGAAAAATTAAAAATTAAAGAACTTTACTTGCTGAATTCAACTATTCAAAAATAAAAAATTTTGTAAGTATAAAATATCATACATGAAAACAACGTCCTTTTTCCATCTTGATTTACCTCGTAATTACTCTAAAAATTATATTTTGTTAGTATTGAGTAATATTATTAACTCTTAATCAAAGATTTTATAGCATGTTTGATATATAAAATTTTATTTTCTTGGTTTGGGTCTACAATCTCAAATCGAAATACATAAATAATTTTTCTACTTTATTTTCTTGATATAAAGGAAGATTATGAATTTAATTAAGATTCATGTCTATTTGAATTTAGCAGTCTTCTTTTTCCTTTACCAATATTAATATTCTCGTCATATATTGAGAATCTCATTATCTAGTCGATATTTATTTTATTTGTTAATCTAGGTCAAACTTCACAAAACATCAACTATACTCGAAAACATTATGAAATTCAATAATCACTCGAAAGCATTTTAAAGTTCGATAAGTAAAGCGTGACGAGTGTATAAATTCAATTATAAATTTAATGATCCTTCGAAAGTATTTTAAAATTTAATGAGTAAAGCGTGACGTTTGTATAATTTCAGTGATCAATGAAATATTTAGCTCATTGAAACTTTTGTTTAGGTGGAAGATGGAAAAAACAAATAGTAACCAAAAATAAATATTGATAATTACTTATTTAATTCTATTAGTTATATATTTCATGGATTCATAATTTTTTAACCGCACATTCTATCAAATTTTATTAAAATCTGATTTTTATCCAGCCAAACGGGGACTTAACTCAAGTTTCGCCAAACATGCACCATAGAGAAATATATCACATCCTGGTCTTCACGCTACCGGTTTCTCAAACGAACTGATACAAGTTTTTCGTTAAAGTAGTCCTTACCGCGAAATTGAAAGAGGATCACTAAAAAACCCTAAATCGTTCTTCCGGGGTCGGATAAAGTGAACATCAATGTCGTCGAACAAGCGTCATCACAAAGAGAAGATAGCTCGTCGCATAAAGTACGTATTTTTCTACAATATTTTCCATTTTTAACTATTGATTTTTCGGATCAATTGTCAATATTCGAAGTGAAAGTCTTGTCATTTTTGTATTTTTCTCCCTTGTTCTTTTTTTTTTCTTTTTTATTATAATTAGATTTTAGTCAATTAGCGTATTTGTGGTTTTTTTGTAAATGAAATTCTCAGCTTTTTTTCCACTTTTCTTCCTTTCTGGGTTCTTTTGGATTTCATTATTATTAATTTTTAGTTGATTAACGTATGTGGGAATGTTGTGTGAAATGAAATTCTTTTATTTTTATTCTCTTCTCCGCTTTTTTTTTTGTTTAAGTAAAATTCAAGTATTTTTCCATACGTTTATCACTTTTTTTCACCTTAATAAATTTTTAGGTAATTAGCGTATTTGGGATTTCTTCTCTTATTTCTACTATTCTCCCGTTGTTTCTTTTTTATTGCAGTTAATTATCATATTTAGGAGTATTTTTGTAAAATAAATTGTTTTTTTTTCCCTACTTTTCTTCCCCCCTTTTCTTTTTGCTTCCGTTAGAATTAATTTTTAGTTAATTAGCTTATATGAGATTATTTTTTTATAGAGAAATTCTTGCCTTTTTCCTACTTTTCGCCCTTTTTATGTTTTTTTGCTTTCGCCATAATAATTTTGAGTTAATTAGTTTCATGGTGTTATTTGGTGATATTTGTGTGTGTACTTGAGGAGAATAGTACAGAAGTAACCAAGTGATGAATTGGTTGTTGCAGTAAAGAGGAGAAGGCTGAAGAGCCTGAGCTGCCGAAATACAGAGACCGAGCAAAAGAGCGGAGGGATGATCAGAATCCGGATTATGAAATTTCTGAGTTGACATCTTTCCATGCTGTTGCTCCCCCGGGAACTGTGGATCTTGGGTGAGATGCCAGTATTGAATCTTCATATAACAGTTTTTCCTTTTTTTTTTTCAAAAAAAATAAATAAATCTTTGCATGTTATAATTCCGAATAATCACTGTATTTAATTGCTATTTTGGATTTTATTTGTAGGTCTGCAGATGCTCACAAGTTATCTATAGAGAAGAGTAAATATCTTGGAGGTAAGTGGTCTGGGATTAATTATTTGTTATATGTCTAATATTAGAATGTGAATGTGCTGGGTCTTTCAAAATTGAATGGTGTTTTTTTAGTTTAAACTCTTAACAGGGATGATGAATAATAATTCATCATCATCTATAGGCAACCGAAAAATGGAGTTACAATTGTCCTTGTCCTCAACGTGTCTCTGGGTTGGCGTCTTACAGCCTAGTTGCATCCACTTTCTTTCAGGCCATTGTTTTGTTCTTTGAGCATTCCTTATCAGTCCTTTAAAGAAAAGAGGAATATTTTGATCTTCTATTTCTCAGATCCAAGCTAAATTTGGTTTTCGTGAGGGTTAATCAAAATCTTCTGCACCCTCTTAGTCGCCAATGCAGAAGTTCTTAACCCCAATTGAATTTGTATTGAGATGAATGCAAAGGGCTAGTCTCTATTGCTGGTGAAACCTGTTATCATTTTCCCATCTACAGTAATATTTAACTGATGTTGGCTCTTAATTTAGTTGTTGTTTTTCCCTAATAAGTGCCTTCTCTTACATGGGTTGTAATGTCATGCAGGTGATGTGGAGCACACACATCTGGTGAAAGGGTTAGATTATGCTTTACTTAACAAAGTGCGAAGTGAAATCGACAAAAAGCCTGATATTGGAGAAGAATCTAATGGGAAAGCTGCGTAAGTGGCTTGAGTGGGTGTTTTACATTCTGTGCAAATTGATATTCACTTCTCTCTATCTGACCTTTTATTCTGTTTCAGAAAAAGTACGCATCGAATTCTCGTTTATTTGTATAATGGTTGAACTCTTTTTATGTTTGATTATTGTTAACGAAAGTATGCTGCTTAGAAAGAAGAATATACTCCTTATGTGGAAAGCTTTTAGAATGTTAGTTACAGCTGTGCATGGAATTGGGACTCATTTTTAATGTCATAAAAAGAAATGAGACACCTTTTAGGAATAAATGTAAAACCAAAAAACAAACTGAAAGCACCTACCTTATGTTAGGCTTGTTGGTTCCTTCTTTAGCGGAAAAATGTTGAAAAGCATAATTTCTTCAACCGTAAGGAGATCCTTAAGCCGCTCAGCAGCAAGATGGAGAGAGAATATACCAGGATTATTGAGGAGGAAAAAATTCGAATGGTGACAATTTTGACCAATCTTAGAGAATGCATCTATGCAGTCATCTAGGTTGTCAAAGAGAGGAAGCTAGTCCTGGAGGGCGGATGTACCAGTTTTAAGACTGCCATAAGCTTCTACTATTGAGTTTTAGCTATTGTTTGGATGTCCTTTTTAGTTGCTAAAATTATAAGTTGGCAGATAAGAGTGGTGGATACCTAGGTACTACTTGTCGGTCCTATGAAATGTGTGGTTAGTAACTTCTTAGCAGCTAAATAGGAAACCCAAACAAAGGCTTATGCTTGATGACTATCTATGTCCGGGAAATATTTTCCATGGAAAATGAAAAAGGGAAAAAGATAGGGAATAAGCTTCTTCTCAAAGAATCCTAATACTATTCCATAAACGCTCTGATAAGGGTTTTAGTTAGAATATGTGAAATAACTGTCAAGCATTCTTTGCAAAGTAGTTTTAGGCTGGCAAGGAACATCTGCATTTTTGTTACTGGAAATCCATGAGATGACACAACAAATGTTGTTTTGTTCCTATAAGCAATGTTTCTGATAGTAATAAAAAATGCTTGCCTAAGCAATTAGTGGGGTTTGTTTTGTGCATTAAGAGTGTCTCTTCTGTGAACAGAAGATACAAGGAAGACCAACCAGTGTCATTCCGCACTGCAACAGCAAAGGTGCTTAGATTACTGGAATTCATTAAGTTTTAGTTTGAAACTGCATAATTTATTTGAATTTTTTCATACCAAGTAACCTACTGCTATACTTGTTTCAGTCAGTTTATCAGTGGATCGTCAAGCCCCAAACTGTTATCAAGACCAATGAAATGTTCCTTCCTGGAAGAATGGCTTTCATTTACAACATGGTAAGTTTTTGCTTCCCCTCATTCCAGTTATCTGTAGCATTTTTAAAATTCATGTTACTTAGCTCGGAGAATTCACAAGTTATATGTTTTTGATGGATGCTATCTTTTTCCATAGTGGCGGGTGTTTTCTCGATAAGGGTTACTTAAGAGGGAGATTTTTGTGATTGGCCTGGTCAAATTGGTTTTTTAAATTATTCATAGAAAAATCTATCTTACCCTTAATGAAACGAATTTTCATATATTGCATAATATATCATTCCTTTATGAATAGTTTTAAAGACTAGTTATATCTTATATTTCTTCTATTTTGAATTTCAATAAATAAATCCATTCTCTGTTCTAATAAATTAGAGTAATCCGCAACTCTTTTTTCATATTCTTTTTTAAGTTTATTATATTCTTCAAATAATATATTTATATTTTCTAACAATATTTCTAATAAATTATCTAATCATTCAATTGTATATCATGGCATTTGTAAATATAAACACAATAATCTAAACATCATGAAACAACAATAAACAATAATTAAATTTAATCCCTATGATTTTTTAAGATCTTAGAAGAATTCTTTCTAATTTTAACAAAAATAATAGTTTTACCTTAGTTTTGATCTAAGCCTTTATTCTTAGAATCGAGTGATCTTCGAGCTCTGAATATGTAAGCTGTTCCCTTCAACGGCCTCTTGCCTACACGAGATCTTTGCTGTTTCAGCTTCTTGCTCTCACTGTATCGTTTCTTAGAATTAGAACTATAGATCTTAAATAAAGAAAACTCTATTTTTGTTAAAGTAAGAAATAAATTTCTTCGTCAACCTTTCAAGAATCTATGTGATAAGAAGTTTAGAAACTTATATTTTTGAAAGAATAGAAATTTTATTGATCTATTTCGGATTGATACAAAGCTGAAATTTAAGTCAAAAGTTTTTTGGTTTTCTCACAAGTTGAGTGCTCAATCTAACTTATTCTTTTTTCATCTAGCCCGATGGCCTCTATTTATACAACTACACAAGGCTTAATTATTAGGCCTCTTACATCATTGCTTACCTCACTACTCCAATAATAAAGTTCTATTATTTCAAAAGTCTAACCACTACATTATTGTGATTCTATTATCGTAGACAACTGTTTATCTTTCCTTCACATCTTATCTTGAAGGAATCTTTCCATTAGTTTTGTCGGCATGTGGGGTATTCTGTTATTCTGCATGCCTCCTACATAGTAGATATACTTCCATTGATTTTATGAGTGTCGAAATTTTCAATATATTCTTTTAAAATTCTAGATTTTTCTTTTCCATTATTTGTAACTAAAATCCATCATTCATACTGACATAAGCATCTAAATTTCTTTTCATAAAGATTTTTTGCAATATTGTAGAGAACTTTTATGCTCAATATTCTCCTGGACTTTTTCCATGACTTGGTAATCTTTGGTACTGGTCTATCTTCTTTCTTACTTCAATCTGAAACTTTCTTCCAACATGTCCAATTGTTATAATGTGTTCTGCTGGATAAAATATTCTACCATTTTGTTCGGGACTTATAGAATAGAATTTTAGATAAATAGATCATCCTTGTCCATATTTTGATACTTCTGATTTAAATATGTTATCAAATTTTTCAATCTCCTTAAGATCTTTGCTGTGATAAGATAAGATCAAGGAATCCATAATTATATATCATCTTTGTCATTACGGGATCTGCTCCTTTCATTATTATGACCGTTGGGTAAACGTGATCTCCTGGTGAAATGAAATAAGTATCATTGTTTCCCAATTCATAGACAATTTTTGAAATTTGTCTATATTCTTCTTCTTTTGATGATAAAGGAGTTTCATCTTCTTCATCTTTGATTTGGATAACTCTGGATTGTCCATCAGTCATGACTGTAATTTTTCTAGGACTTTCCATTATTATATCTCTTTTTATTCCACTGGGTCCACTGCTACTTTCATGTTGTGTACATGTTGGTATTTTTGGTATTCCTGTTTGTATTCCCTGTTTGGTATTTAATGACTCAAATTGTGAAGTAATATCATCAATTATGTCACTTAATTCATTTGTATATTTGTAATGAGAAACAGAGATTTCTACCAGTAATTTAACATTTTGCTCAAGTCGTTCCGCCATTTGCTCAATTCCTATTTTGATATCTTCAGATTCCTCTTTTAGGAATTTCATTCGCTTTTTAGCGTCTATCATTGCATTTTTCATATCATCCATCTCCAAATTCAATATTCATGCCTAGAAAATCTACGAGATACTTATTAACTCCTTTAATATGGATAATATCAAAATTATAAAATGATAAATATGCTTGTCATCTGTTTAATCTTCTATATCGAGGCTCCATAGGTAACTTATTTTTGACTAGTCCTGCAACTTTTAAATTGTCAGTTTCAACAATGAATTTAGATAATGAAAATAATGAATACCTTTTTTATTCATCTAATGATTGCTAACAACTATTTTTCATGAGTAATATAATTTATTTTTGCTTGCTTAAAAGTTTCACTTGAATATCTGCATATTTCATTTATGTCTGTTTTTAGTATTGCTGCCCAATATTTATCTGAAGCATCGGTATTAACAACTAAATTATCTTTTTCATCTGGTAGTCTTAATTTAGGTAAATTTTTACATTCTTCCTTTAGTGTAACTATTTCTGTATGTTTTTCATTACATCCTCTAGTATTTGTTTTTCTAAGTAAAATTTGTATTTTACCTCTTTTTTGAAAAATTTTCAATAAATCATTCTCTGCATAATTTAAACATCCTAAAAATTTTTGTATATGTTCTTTTGATTTTAATTTATTTGGGAAACTTTCTATCTTTTTAGATACATGAGTTGCAAGTTTATTCCTTTTCTATCTTATTGATAATCCAAGAAAGTCAA